>SRPU01000110.1:0-32830 GCA_018360185.1 Claviceps lovelessii
AAGGAGAAGAGACGAAAAAGAAAAAGAAAGATAAAGAAAGATAAAAAAAAAGAAAAAAAAAAAGATAAAAAAAAATAAAAAAAAAAGACAATAAAAAGAACGTCAGACAAAAAGGCCCCTTGAGTTCTCTGTCCCCAAAAAGGCCCCTTGAGTTCTCTGTCCCTGCCCCTGGTCGCCTGCGTGGTTGCTCCTTCCTCCGCGTGCCCCGCTTGCACTTGCCCCATCGCCATCGGCAGCCAGGGCCAGGCCCAGGACCCAAAAGCCGGATTTTCCATTTGTCCCCACCAAACTCAATCCGGCCCACGATCTCGGCTTCAACCAATGCCAGCCAACGAGGGTTACCGGTCCTTCCCCCTGTCAGCCTATTGTCACTCAGACCGGTCGTTGCTCCTTCCCAGAGCGCCCAGCCGCCCCTCCTTCCCCGGTCGCCATCACAGAAGCATGACACACCATTTATGAAGATCCTTTCACATGTCAAACCGGCCCATGTTCCTGCAAATTGACGAGCTCATGACGTCACTGCCTCCACATTCTTGCCAAACCTTTTTTCCTTTTTGTTTCATCACCGGCGGTTATCCGCCATGCCGTGTGTCCCTCGTGGAGGGCTAATTGGTTGAGAATTTGAGACGCGGCCTGTGCCTGGACACGAAAGAGAGTTGGAGTATTGGTGGCGTGACGGGTTCGTTCCAAAGAATAAAATAAACCAGCAGCATTCAAAATTCCTCTCATATCCAGTCTAAAGACCTTACCTCCCCCTTTCTGCCCTTTCCGACGGTTTACTCTTCATTTTCACACCGCAATCGGCCATTGCGGCGCCAAAAAAAAAAAAAAAAAACCCTTTCTTTTAGGCTTGCTTTACCGGAAACGAAAAGTACCGGCATGATGGGCACTTGGACGGCAGAAATCGTAAAGGTGCTGGTGCATCCGCTGTTCTTCATTTACCAGTCGCTGCAATGGCTCATCAATGCGATGCTTTCTCCTAATCCGCCTCGCGTGGACGCGGAGCTGTCGAGACCCAGAATCGCAATTATTGGAGCAGGTAAGGGGCTTTTCTCTCTCCCGTCATGCCATCCCCCGAGCCTCGCGGGCGTCGTCGTGGAATCTTCAAGAGCCCAAGTCACTTTTGCAATCAAGCAAACTGACAATCCTGGTCAATTCTCACCTAGGCATCACGGGTGTGACGTCTGCTGCGCATTGTGTTGGTCATGGCTTCGACGTGGTCATTTTTGACGCGGGAACTAAGGAACAGCTTGGTGGGATATGGAGTGTGAGTTTTCGACTTGGATGGACCAAGATTTCCATCGTTCGCTGTCTCCATGCTTCTTGTTTCTTGTGCTGCCCTTTCTTTCCTCTCTCGGTTCCAGTATCCATGCTGACGAAGAATGCAGAAAGTAAACGACACGTCTGCCTTGCAAATTCACTCTATTATGTACAGGTAGGCGCCAAAATAAATTCCTGCTAAAAAGACCCAAGCAAAGAATATAAGACAAGAAAAAAAAAAGAAAGAAACACATACATGGAGTTTACATCACCTCCAACTCGCATCTAACCTCCATCACAATAGGTTTCACCCATCCGTCACATGGTCAGGGGGCTACCCAGATCGCCAAGAAATCGTCAAACAGCTCAGGCTGCTGTGGAAGCGCTACCGTCTCCAACGCAAGACGAGATTCAACTTCAAGGTCACCAAGACGTACCAAGACGATCAGGGCCGCTGGATCATCAATGACCCGTCCAATGGCCGCTTCGAGGGCTTGATTGCCGCAGTGGGCACATGCGGGGATCCCAAGATGCCGACTCTTCCAGGCATGGAGCAGTTCAAGGGGGAAATTTATCACAGCAGCAAGTTGACTGGGTAAAGAGCGCCATTCCTCCTCTCCCTTCTTGCCTCGAAGGTAGCGCAGGCCCTTTTTGAAATCGAAGAGACTAATCATGGTCTTTGAATCAGGACAAACGCCAAGGGCAAGTCTATTGCCATTATCGGAGGCGGCGCTTCCGCCGTCGAAGCTCTCGAGTTCGCCGCGGCCGCCGATGCAGGCAAGATTTCCGTCATTTCCCGCTCAGACAAGTGGATCATACCTCGAAACATCGTGGTCAACACTCTCCTCGCCTTTAACATTTTTGGTCAAGAGACAATGTTTTCGTTTATCCCCGAGTTCCTGCTAAAGAAGCTCTTCTACCGTGATCTCGAAGACATCGCTCCCGCGGACAAGGGCCTCTTTACCGACACACCCATGGTCAACTCGGACATTATGGAGAAGCTGCGCAATGGGAAAGCTCAATGGATCCGCGGCGACATTGAGACGCTTGTCGAGAATGGCGTGCAGGTCAACCGGCGCGAAAAGGGGGTGCCCAAGGGCGGCCCGGGCCACGAAGAGGTCGTCCAGGCCGACATCCTCGTCATGGCTACTGGATTCCAGAGACCATCCTTGTCGTTTTTGCCCGATGATTGCTTCCAGGAGCCCTACGGCCCGCCCAACTGGTACCTGCAGACGTTCCCGCCGGCGCACCCGTCCGTGTCGGCCATCAACTGCACGTATATTTCGGCAATCGGATCCGTCGGCAACTGGCACATTGGAATCTACACGCGCATTCTGCTCATGTTCCTCGTCGACCCGCTCACCAGGCCGAGTTCGTTTTGGATGCAGCGCTGGATCGACATGACCAAGTTGCTGAAGCGTACGAGCCCTACAGGCGCCTTTGACTTCTTTACCTACCTGGAGCTGGTGTGGTGGTTTGTGTTTTGCGTGGCATTTAATCCGTTTCGGTGGAAGTGGGCCGTCTTTGTCTTTTTCGGCGTCGGGATTGATCTGCCCAAGGCCTTTGTCGACAGAGAGAGACGGCTTTTGAACGGGGCGGGAGGATACACAAACACGGATGTTGGCTCGAGTATTTGAAGATCAAGGTCGTTATGGTCGATCTGTGTGTAGGTCATTCTCAATAGTTTGCCGTCACATGCAATTTTAGTGTAAAAGGTCTCGGGAATACTTACGACCCTCGATGAAATTCATGTGAAACTTTCTAAAATTATCGCTGATCGGGGGCGTAGGTAATCTATAACGCCTAGACGTAGCACACGATAACGTCTTGCATTAAGTGACTTATAAACACTGCCTTGGTGGGAAAGGAGTATTTCTTAGTGTTAGGTTGTAGGCATTTGGTTATAGGATCTTGACTAGTAATAGCTATATAGTAAATACGTTTTACTTGATTTAAAGTGTACTTAGATTTTATTTCAGTGTCATGGCCACCTACTATGAGCGCGCGCGGCCGAATGTATAAGAGCGTACGAGCGTAAAGGGTAAGGAATGTACTCGTAGACCTACTTAGTGTTCCACTAAGTAGACCACAAATGTTACGGTCCGATCCCAGAGGCGGAACTCACCTCATAAAGGAGCGTTCCGCCGCACTTAGTATAGGAAAAAACGACTTCGACCATACATACACCTGACTACCTATCTGTGACTTGAGTGTTCCCCCTTTTATGACCTTCAGGACGTACCACACCTACTGTGTGAGTACCCCCTATTTACGTGTGACATCCAGCACGTAACAGTTAGCTACTGGCTAGTATAGCTAATGCTATAGAGGCATAAAAGCTAGTAGAAGGTTTTGGGAGAGACGGCAGTAACCTAATAGAAGTAGTAAAAAGCTAACATAGTATTTAACTTGGGCCTGTAAGATAACTTACTATAATATATAAACTACCCCTATAGGTAACTTACTACTTTACTATACCTTTACTAACTCCTTTTAACTTTAGTTCTATACTATATACTGTGACGGAGAAAAGGGAACACAACACTAAAGAGGGCAGTATACCCACAAACGTAACTATGCCCCCGTCGTACTATAGATCGTGGGGGTATAAGTAGGCACTTTAAAAAGAAGGAAGCTCATACAAGAAAAGAGGTAAATAGTTAGATTCTCATTTAATTAGATAGTTTAAGCCATTATAGCGTATATACTAATTTTATTTCAAATCCTCTCTGAACATATTAAGTTATAAATCCTATAGAATTTAGTAATATATAATTTCTAGTAGAATACTCTAGACATATTTACGTCACAAATACACTATAGAAATCTATACTAATTCCTAAGGGATTCAAGAGAGAATATGCCTTTAAATATAACGGAGGAGGATAAGTCTTAGTTTAAATATATAACTAGTCCTACCTTTAAATACATAGAGATTTCTATTATATTTGCCCTACTTAATCGCGCCTAATTCCTAAGTAACTAGCTTAACAAGTGTATATATAGTTAAAGTTATCTATTGTCTAAAAAAGGGGGGACGGAACCCCCCTATACATGGTGGGTTCTGTTATTGTATGCAGACCGTAACAATCTTTTATAATTTCTCTATCTATTTTATTACTACATATTATAATAGACTACTACTTTTTCGTTATTCTTATAAAATATTATAGAATATTATAGCCTATTACTCTATATTACTCTGTACTGCTATATACTACCATATATTGCTATGTATTACTATATATTACTACATACTACTTTACATTACTAGAACTACCAGATATTAATATAGAAATCTGTCTTTTACTGTACATTACTCCATGTATTTGTATAGTTCTAAATCGCTTTAAAGGTTACCCACTCACACCATGGTGACGTGCTGTGGCTACCGACTTGGGAGGTCACCTACCAGCTGGTCTGAAGTCCCTTCTTTTGCTTGACATCATAGTTCCCCAGATAGAAACATCCGTGGCTACGATAGCTTCCATCACATTGTTGTATTTTCCCCCTTCTAGTCATGTCCACTGCGTGAGCCGCAAAATCGTTTTCTATTTCTTTATCTGCATCTTTCATTCCCTGAATCTCTTTCTATATTCTTGTATACTCATCAGTATCTCTCTGGGTATGAAGACGTTAGAAGCTACGTTTTTCATTTTAGTCTCACTTGCTGCTGCGTGTTCAAAAATTAGTTGACGTGATCTCGCGCACTCGCGGGCTGCGTACGCAATGGTGGGATATCCTCGTGGGGCGCTGTATATAACTCGGAGTATGAGGAGGACTTATGTTATATGAAACTAATCATCTCATTTAGGCTGGTTCAATGATTTGGCGCTTTCAGTATGAAAGGGGGAGAGTACTAATGCAAAAAAAAAAATATATGATAAGTTTTCTAGGTATGTAGGTGGCGCTGATGGTGTTTGGTGGCGCAACGAGGCTTATCACTACATTGACGTTTGTAGAGGCAATCATTGTATTCAAACTTTGTATTTCCTACAGCTCCTATAGAGCCTTCTAACGGCGGTAAAAACAGAGAGCGATGGAGCCAGCCCCGAGCTCAGCATTTCGATTTCTTGAATTTATATGTCCCATCTTCACGGACATGTGCGTTGCCGACTCTCTTCCCAGCCCAGTCACGAAAACTGAGAGTTATGACAAGCTGCTGTTCAACGGGGTCATCATGAGACTCATGGGCCAACGCCCCCCTGCAATGAAGAATCGGTTTTTAGCCACGAGCTCATGAAAAATGTTATATGTTATATGTTAACCTCGAAGCACGGACTTGATTCTGTAGGATCCCACATCCGACCTCTGTGGCGATGTAAAGGAATCAGCCCGAGAACTTCGTGTGCGACGTTTCAGATACTTCTCTCTCACCTCGCTTTCGATGCTTTGAGTTGATTGTTGAATGTTTTGGACCTAGACACGTCCTTTGAGACCGTTCAAACTCTCACCATCGCTCAATGCTACTTTTCCATAGAGCCTCATGAGGTTCCTGGAGGCAGTGGTGAAAGATCTTTTGAACATGCTTGGAGTGACGGGAGAAATATGTATCAAAACGGAAGCAAAAGGTAATGGTGGAGCTAAAGAATGCACAAGGCGCATCAAAAGCAAGAGCTGCCTTGAATCTATATATCATTCTTGGTTCTGAACTTTTACTCGACGCTAATAGTACTGAACACACCCAACAAAAAGACCTGCTTCTTCATGAAACAATAGATCCACGAATAGGATCGAACCATTACATTTTATGCAGGTGCTGTCGTGATCAGACTGTTCTCGGCCGCTGGCTGACTTGTCGCAGACCGACTCCTGTTCCGAATTAACACACATACACCTGCATGTACGTATCTACATTTGTACTATGGTTGTTTGTGGAGGATACA
The DNA here is from genome assembly GCA_018360185.1 of Claviceps lovelessii. Classification (NCBI taxonomy): domain Eukaryota; kingdom Fungi; phylum Ascomycota; class Sordariomycetes; order Hypocreales; family Clavicipitaceae; genus Claviceps; species Claviceps lovelessii. Next base: position 6,147 of record SRPU01000110.1, read on the forward strand.
ACTGACGAATCGATGAGATGATTGATCGAATTCACTTTGCTGGTTCGATTCTCGTTCCCCTATGTAGCACAGACTCTGAGTGAGTCATTGGGATAAGATGGAAGTCGTGGTGAAGCCTTCAAGTCTTCGGCCGGTCCCGCGCCCTGGTGCCTACTGCCGGCGCTAAAATACTCATAGACATACATAAATGCACACACCCAAGGGGATAATCCCTACTTGATTTTACACGTAAGGTCTAGTGACTTGCGCCACCAGACGCCTTCAACGCCACACAGCCGCACTGCCCTTTTGTACGCATCTAAGTAATTTTTCTCATATTTGATCAAAACTCTCATGCCTGCGCATGCTACACCATTGGCCAAACTTCCCCTGGGCCGTCATGAAACCGCTGTGAAAGCAAGGAATGAGCGGGTGTATGAGAGAGGAAAACTTTTCTTGAAGCCGGGTGGCGCCAAAAGAAATAGGTGGCGTAAGCAGCCTCAAGCGTGTCATGTTGTACAACACACTGGCACATGCGGCGGCGTCCAAACAGAATTAATACTTCGATACATCTGGCGGGCGTGCCACGGGTGATTTCATCTCCCTCTCCATCCTTTACATTGCGGCTCTCGCACCCCATCTCATTGCTTCTAAGGATCCCCATCTCGGCCTCTCGAGCTGCAAGCACAGGTATGCGGTCCTTCTTCATGCTGCCGTGGCGTAAATCCAGGCTCGTTATGTCACGTCCTACACTGTCTCGCTGTTCTCGATATTTTGCTTCCAACCACGCACCCGGAAGAGTTTCCCGCCTAGCTACTCAAGTAGCTAGCAAGCTTTTCTCATGTTCATGGGGAACAGCACGTCCCCGGTCAGACCCTCGAGCCTTTCCATCTCACGGCTTTGACATGGAAGACGACAACTACCTCATAGATGAGGAGAGAATACCCGAATATCAACCCAGCTTCTTCTATCCGGTCCATCTGGGCCATGTATACGACGGCAGATACCAAACCGTGACGAAGCTAGGGTGGGGCTCCTGCTCGACTATATGGCTGGCACGAGACCTCCAGTGAGTTCACAATGGACAGCAATGAAAGGACGGCGAAAGTATGAAGCTGACTGCCCCTACGCAGGGATCATCGCTATGTTACGCTCAAGTTCTACGTTCACCACGCTCCAGAGAATCGTGAACTTCCGTTTTATGAGCGTCTGAGCCAGGTTATGCCAAGTCGGCATGCAGGCATAGCGAGAATTCGAAACCTGCTTAGCTCGTTCAAAGTGGTTGGTCCTCACGGCACCCACATTGTCCTGGTTCTGGAACCGTGTCAGATGTGTTTGAGGCACATGTACGAGGTGTTTATGGAGCGTATTGGTGGGTTTAACGAGGGGTTTGTCATAGGTGCTGTCAAGGAGATACTCTGTGGTCTCGACTTTTTGCACACACATGTCCAGGCTGTTCACACTGGTACGCGACGGGTGCTTTTTTTTTTTTTTTTTTTTTTTTTTTTTTTTTTTTTTTTTTTTTTTTTTTTGAATTCCTTCTTCTTATTTCTTTCTTCCTCTACCTTTTTGTTTCCCCCCTCTTCCCCCTTTTCGTTACCATTTCTCTCCAGTCCAACACAAGCCCTCGGCTGACCATCTCACCAGACATCCATCCCGGAAACCTGCTCCTCGGGGCCCAAGACGATTCCATCTTCAAAAAGCTGGCGGATGAAGAAATGGTACATCCCAGTTGTCGGAAGCCACGTGCTGACCGCACCACTTACTCTTCACGGCTTATGAAACCACAAGTTGGGCCTCTTCTGCTGTCTGATTTCGGAGAGGCCAGACTGGGACCGGGGCCTCATGCGGGGGACATTATGCCGGTGCAGTACCGGGCGCCGGAGGTTCTTTTATGGATCCAGTGGAGTTATGCGGTTGATATATGGAGTGTAGGACTGACTGTACGTTGTACAATCTTTTTTTTTTCTTCTCCAATTTGTGTTCCCCTTCTCTTTCTTTTTCCTCCTCGTTCCCTTTTCCCTTGTTTTATATCTTGTCCGCGTTTCAAGATATCTTGAGAAATATCTCAAGAAAAGAAAATGAAAAATGAAAAACAAAAAAAAAAAAAACAAAGCACAACGCAGAAAACTCAAACCAATCTTAACGCTCCCCTCAGGCATGGCAGCTCCTCGAGGGCAAGACGCTCTTCACAGTCAAACGCGCAGAGGACCACATCTCCGACAGCGTCATTCTTTCTCAGCTCGTCGCCGTGCTGGGCCCACCGCCACAGGAGTTCCTGCAGCGCAGTCCTGAGCGTTCCCGCGAGTACTGGGACGACGATGGTACGTGCAATCCATGTTCATTTTCCCAAGAATTCTCAGACAGTGTGCCCATGTCATGAAACTGACCAAGGTATACACGATGCCCGTGCTGGCAGGATCCTGGCGCGGGATTGTCCCCATCCCATGGGAAAAGACGATGGAGGCAGCCGAGACGAAACTGGAGGACAAGACCAAGTTTTTGCAGTTTATGCGCAGAACGCTGGCCTGGGATCCGTCCCAGCGGCCGACGGCGCGGGAGCTGTTGGATGATCCGTGGCTGGTAGAGGATTCGGAGGCGTGATGGGGAGAGAGAAGGGCATTTGGGCCGTGAATTTCAACGTACAATACCAAGTTAGTGATATTATCTGGCAATTCCATCTCGTCATGTCTGTTCGAGTTTCTGTACGAGTGGCAAAAATGAACTTTATTATGGTTTGAGCACGCACGAGCAGACAGCATTGAGAGGCAGTCTAGCAAAGCGTGGCCCTTTTCGACACGCCCTAAGCTTCATGGGGCTTGTTTCAGTCAATCCATGTAAAAAAAACGTATAATTCTGGTGCTGCGCGAACTCTTGTTGCCAGGTTACGTCAGTGACCGGGTTCATTAGCGCCGGCGGCTGGTTCTGGAAACGGCGTCATGGGAGCTGCTTTATAAATGGATCAAGATTTTTTTTTTCAGTCATTTGGTTTTCTTTTTTCGTTCTTTTGTTTTCCCCATTGCTCTGTCTGCGGCATCAGCCAAACAACATACGGAGGTCGTCCTATTCGAATCGCGAGGGACCATCTATGCATCTTGGACAATAAGAATTTTATCAGGCAAACGGAGCTTTGGCTGATGAGGCGAAAACATCTTATGCAGGGCAGGCAAGCCAAGGAGCGCAGCGTCTCGCTCTGCATGTTTAACATGAGGCCGTTCCGTGGAGGCTCTCATGATGATGGATACGAGATCCTTATGGTTGCCCGAATTTCTCGCCGTCATGGAGGCAGACAAAGCATCGGACTCTATGAGCCAAGAATCAATCTCATTCCATTAATGTAGATATGCTTTTTCTTTTTTTATGTCATCTTCTTGCCTAGCAAGAATCAAATGTATCGTGATGTATACTGCAAGGCCAACGTAGTATCAAGAGACTTTACGCTGCGAAGAGGGGAATTTTTGGGGGGTCAACTTCCCCTCACGCCTCAGCATTGTTCCCTATTCACCCGGTCAAGCAGTCACTAATTGACAGCACGGGCAGATCCTTGCACCTGCGTCGAGTCAATTCTGGAGGGTCTGTTCATGTATTCACTGGCAATGTACTCACAAAGGTCATTCTCACACGCACAGAGCATTCAGAGGCTTGGTTTTTCAGAATCATCACCATCACTGTGTCTATCTTCTATTGGAAAACAAATCGCTCGCTACCGAATGAAAATTGCCCACCCAGATCATCGTATCGCCATCTCATCCTCATCGCCTCCGCATTCCCTCCTGCGCACGCTTCACCAGCCCCGCTGCTTCCGCCGCCACATCGTGTCCCGTCCGCCATGTATACAGCGCGACGCCCTGACTATGCAGCTGCTCCTGTGCGCGCAGGAGACGTCTCCGCCACAGCTCGAGTTTCTTGTTGACGGAGCCGGTCTGGGGGCCCAAAATGGGGGATCCGGAGGGGGTGCTTGAGCCGGATCGGGATCGGGGGCCGGAGTGGGTGCCGGAGCGGTAGTAGCTGAAGCCGGCTGCCGAGGGCGGGAGGGGCTCGTAGTCTACATCGGCATTGGAGGAGGAGGGGCTGCGGCCGAAGAGGCGGGGGCTGAGGCTCTTGAGGCCTGATCTGCGTCGGGGGAGAGGGGGTGGTGGGGGATCCCGCTTCACGGAGTCGGCGTGGCTGGTCGGTTGGGAGGGAGCGACGTGCTCTTGGTTGAGGCTTGGTCTTGTGGGTAGAGGTGGAGGGCCTACAAGGCCAGAAGCTTGGCCTTGTGATCGTCTTGGCTTCGGCGGAGGAGGAGCTTGAGTAGGTAGGGTGTCGGTCTTTGTGTCGTGGATAGAGGAGATGTTGTTGCTGAGGACCGGGGCGCTTCGCAGGGCAGCGGGCTTTGCAGGCCGTGGGGGAACGGGTTTGCGGGCGGCAAGAGCCTCGGCGGTGTTTCTGAAAGAAGACGATGACGAAGACGGCGTCGTCGTCGGGACAATGGATTTTCGCTGCTGCTTGGTTTGCGCAAGCACGGCTTCTCGTGGAAGCGTATCCTCCTCGGGCTCTTCGGCAAAATCAATCAGAGTGCCCATCACCGGACCAGCCGTGGCCCTTTCCTTTTCCTGGGTAGTGGACACTGCTCCGGCAGGGGCACTGTCTTGTCTGCGGATGCCTGACCCCTTGTTCACATGGTCTAATGGTAATCTCCCGTCGTCATCGAGCGCCATACTCGATATCTTGCGCTGGGTAAAATCAACAGCCGGGTCAAAGAAGCCGGTTGCATTTGATGGCGTCGTGACATCGCGTATAAAGATGGCCAGCACTCGGCCGGGATTGGCCAAAGCCAGCTCCGTGTACACCTCGAGGTCGGCTTCTCCGCTGTCGCCAACGAGGAGAAACTTCCTTCGCGGAAAGTCCTTGATCAGTCGATTGAGCGTCGTCTTCTTGCGCTCGGCAACGGGTTCAAATATTCCCTGGAGCATGCCGCTGTACTGTTTCAGATGGAGGGAGCCAGGCGGGAGGCCAGCGATTTTGAAAAAGGTGGCCAGGACGGGATACAGCTGCCATGGGCTGTTGGAGCAATAATGCATGCTGACGCCCATCTGATGCATGTCCGTGTACCACTCGCGCACTCCGTCGATGCAGAGATCCCCGAGATCGCGCACAAAGGTGTTGCGAAAGATTTCCCGTGCGCCGCTTGAGATGTTGGAGCGTTTGATGGTGTCATCAATGTCGCTGATCAGACTGATGCCTGCCGGATGTGTAATCTGGACTTCTTGAGTTGCCGACAGATTTTCATTGGCAAGCACCCTGACATGGGTCGGAATAAAATGAAGAGCGGCGCGGATGTTAAAGTGACCCGCATCATCGGTCAAGACCGTTTTCGACTGCGACTCGGACTCGTTATAAAAGAATATGGTGATGGGCATGGCCACGAGCGGATTCGTCAAGAACGGCGCAACACGAGCCATTAGATTTGCATTGGCCACAGCAAGCTCTGCTTCACTGAGCTCTCCGGCACCAACACCGGAAATCTGCCGAGGTGCGAGGCTTGGGCTCGCTGGTGCCGAGTCTGGAGTACGGCTGCCGCGTCGGTGATGTCGTCTGGACACGGGAGCGACGTCACCAACGACACCGCCGAGGCTGTTGTCCTCCTTGGGTTGCTCGCTGTAACCTCCGGCGTAGGCAACTCGCTTTTCTTCCTGGCCGCGCTTCTCTATCAGGGCAGCTTTCTTGACGATCCTTTCCTGATCATGGATTGCCTGGTGTATCTGATGCTGAGCCCTGAGTTCACCAGCAATGCCACCGCCGCCGCCGCCGCCACGCGGAGTGCTCTCACCACTGGTGTTCGGACCAGAAGCCGGGTCCGTCCTAGGAGCCGGAATGCCGCTCAATTGGCGTGCGAGGCCGATGAGGATGCGGTTCCTTCTCGTCATGGGCCCGATGTGTGGAGAGTACACCCATCCTCGAACATCGACATCAACCACCGCCTTCTCATCCTCATGCCGTTCCCATTGCTGTCGCCACCAGTCTTCGTCTCTCTGCTCCGGATAATCAGACGCAAATTGGGTTCTTGCGCCCGGATCCCAGTCTGTTTTCACGTGCTTCTTGGCGTACGAAGGAAACAACACCATCTGCTCATTGCCTTCGTGAGCAATGGCCACGTCCGGAAATGCGCCAGGGATATGTGTGCTCTCGTTGGCTCCAGAGTCATCCAGCCCCCTTCCTCTGGACTGGACGTACGAGTCGCGGAAATCTGTCACTGCCTGTTGTCCAGTTCTGTACAGATTACCAGCCATGGCAGCCAGCTTTCTGCGGCGATAGCCCCTTTCTCCCCTGTCGCCGACGTCGGGCGATCCATTGTTTGCGTCTTGGCCGTAGCCCTGTGCCAAGCCCGCCGAGGGGGGCATCTTGATCGGCTTGTAAGGCTCGCACGCACCCGTCTTTACATGTTTGGGGGGCGATCGGGATGCGCGGGTATCAAGGACGATCTCGCGGCTATGCCGGGCGACTAGATCCGAGAGACGGCTTGTGTGGTCGGCGCGTTTGCGCTGGCGATGGACCAAGTAGCGGTAGAAGCGCGACTGCAAGTTGTGCTTGACGTGCGGTAGTATATCGAGATGGAAGGCGAGCAGACGCTCTCGGAAACGATGTCGGACACGATCTCGGACAGCGCTTGGAAAGAGGAATCGCACGATGCTCTGGCCGTGTCGAGCAGGATGCGACTGCCTGGGGGGGAGAGGCAGGAAGCGAAAGAATGGAAAAGGCGCCAGATTGTCGATTTGGCGCGTCGTCTCGGCAATACAGCTGCTCTTTCGTTACGCAGCGCAAAACGCTGGGCGGTGAATGATATATAGCTAGGTAGGTAGTTGGGATTCTGCTCCGCTTCTGGCAAAAGACAAGACATCGATGGGTGGACGTTTTGGCGTTGGCCGGTGAGTGGCAAAAGCTGTCTGGTCAACTGGTCTCAGCCGCCCTGTCGATTCGACACATGCAGCCAGCCACCACTGACCAGACCCAGTCCCGACCGGCAGGCACGGGTATATGACAGGCAGCGGATTCGATTTTGGTGCGTCTCAACAGCTTCGGATTCGGACCCGTCGTCGAGTTGTTCTTCCGGATCGTGACTCAAGAATCAGGACAGACGTGCCCGCAGCTCACATGGTGGAGCACGTGGGCAGCCGAACCGGTGGTGATTGGGCTGGGATGACTTTTCGCTCTTGCCGTCTGGTGCTTCAACATGATCAACTGCCGGTCGGTCGGTGACGAGTCGTCAATGTTGCTTTATTAGTCATCCGCCCAACAACAACCGCAACCGCAAAAGCACCAGTCTCACAACAAGCTTCAAGATTCATCAGGGCGTGTTCCCTAGCTATTAATCTCTATCAAACGGAAAAAAAAAAAAAAAAAAAAAAAAAAAAAAAAAAAAAGAACAATTCAGCCGGCCCCAATCGTAACAGCTACCCTGTCGGCACTGATACTAGGTATGTTGTATGTATCTCCCACGAAGAAAGGCGGGGACAACTTCATCGTCCTACCCAGAAGTGCTTTCCCGTGATCCTGCCTTGATCCCAGTGGCGGGATTCGCATTGATATTTTCCATCAAGAAACTTTCAGCATGACAAGATGTTTCAGACGCGTCCATCTCCGTGAGCACGCCAACGCTGCCGGATTTGCTACAACACCAGATACCTGCAAATTATCTACGCGACCATGCTGAGTTGTATTTTACATGCAAGGAACACAAAAAAAAAGTACCACAATGGTGTAACCCCCCCGTTGCTTATTACAACTACTTCCTCGGCTTGCCCTTGCCCTTTCCTTTGCTGGCGCTGCCGCCCTTCCCTTTGCCCCCCTTGCCCCCTTTGCCTGATTTAAACTTGGCCTCCGCGGCCGCAGCATCGCCTTTGCCCTTCTTCCAAGCCCGACCACCATCGACGCGGTCAGATCTCGAATCCAGCTTCTTCTTATCCTTGTTGCTGAGCTTCCCCGTAGCAGACTTCTTCTTGAGTCCTTCTCTGAGGCCGTTCAGTTCGTCCTTGCCGGCCTTGCTGGCCTTCTTCTTGTCATGCTCCGTCTCGAACCATGTCCTTCGGGGACGGGACTTGATCTCCGCCTCGTGCTCTATCAGGTTCTCGCCCTTCTTGACCTGCATTTCCGCCGCCGCCAACTGCTTTTCTTCCTTTTCTTCCTGCATGATTTCCTTGATGTCATCTTCCATGGCGTCAATCTCGTCTTGCATTTTATCCGCATCTGCCGGCGCTATAATTCGGCTGACGATCTTAGCACCCTGGGCCTTGCCCGCCTTGACCGCGGCTTTGACGACTTTTCGATCCGTCTCAGCGGCCAGCGTCACGGCCGTGCCCTTTCTGCCTGCACGAGCGGTACGGCCGACACGGTGGACGTAGATCTCGAGAGATTGCGGGGCTTCGTAGTTGATGACTGTGTCAACGCCCTTGATATCGAGACCACGGGATGCGAGATCTGTGGCGAGCAGATACGAGACCTTGCCGTCTCGGAATGATTCGACGCTGCTGATACGCTGTTGGAAAGAAGGGGGTTAGGAGTTTCACCCAAAAAAGAAAAAAACTGATGCAGTACACGATGCAAGTCATTACTGTTTCTGGTATGTGTGTGTGGTAGGGGGAGGCCAAAAACGGCTTTCATCAACTTACCTGTGTTTGATTCATACTGCCATGAAGTTCGGCACATGACAGCCCAAGCAAACCAAAGATAATACGTGCTCTGTGGGCCTCCTTCTTCTGACGGAAGAAGATGATGACTCGCTCATGATAAAACGTCTTGCAAATGTGGGCCAGATAGCCCATCCTCTTGTCTTCTCGCCCAGGCCGTAGACGTACAAACTCTTGCACCAACGTAGTCACAGTCTTCTTTTGCGAGTCCACCATTAATCGGACTGGCTTGTTCAAGCCAACACGAATGAGTCGGTCGACGGTAGATGTCATGGTGGCCGAGAAAAGCATAGTCTGGCGCGACTTGGGCAGTGTGGTGAGAATCTCGTTCAGCTCATCCGCGAATCCATCTTCCAGCATACGGTCAGCTTCGTCGAGAACCAGGATCTCAACAGTGTCGACATTGAAGCTGGCCGAGTTTCTCATGTGGTCGATAAATCGTCCTGGAGTGGCAATGATCACATCAGGTCGTAATCGAAGCTCATTCTCCTGAGCTTTCAAGCTCAGACCACCGACCGCCAGCGTGAACTTGATGTCGGTAAATCGAGCTAGCTTTGTGCCGACTGCATGGCATTGCATGGCCAATTCACGCGTGGGGGTCAGCACGACAACGCGCGTAGTAGGAATCTTGTTTGGGCGGAAGAGCAGTCGCTCCAAAATGGGGACCAAGAACGCGCCAGTCTTTCCGGAACCCGTGACGGCACCTCCGACGAGATCCTTGCCCATGAGAGCAATGGGAATGGTCTTGCTTTGGATGGGTGTCGGCTTGCTGAAGCCGACTGCTGCGAGACCACGAAGAATCGGCCTCGACAACGACATGCCTTGGAAGTTGGAGGCGGTGGCTTTGTCTCCGGGCTGTTTAGCTTCCTCTGGCGCGAAAAATGCATCGCGCTTTGCCTGCTCTTCGGCATCTTCCTCGTCGTCACTGCGGTCAGAGGCATCGTCATCAGGATGCTGAACTGGGGTAGCTACCGAATCGTTGTCTGATGCAGCTTCCTCGTCTTCCTCGTTGCCAGACTGACTGGTCTTTCTTGGCGCGTCCTCATTCTCACCGTCACTCTCCCCTTCTTCGTCATCCTCTTCCGCCTCCGAGTCGGCATTCATTCCAAACGCGTCGTCCGCCAGTACTTCGTCGTCGTCGTCATCCATGGCAACATCCATGTCATTTTCTATTTCAGATTCTTCCTCTTCATCCTCATCTTCTGCTTCGTCATCCTCGTTCGCGCCTCCTTGTTTTCCATCGGCGGTCTTTGCATCTTTGCCGTTTTTCTTCGCCTTCCGTCGGCTGATAATGTCGTCCAGGTCAACCATCTTCCTGTCAGTATCCATTGCGCTCTTTGCTCCTTCAAAGCCCCAGCCTTCGAGCTCCTCCTCGCCGCCAAATTCACCAGCGTCATCTTCCACAAACTCGAAATCCGAATCCATAGCGCCATCGTCGTCCTCATTACGGCCCCATATTCCAGTGGGCTCCTCCTGCTCAGAATCGCCCTCATTGTCCTTTTTCCCTTTTTTGGATTTTTTGCCCGTCTTTGCCCTCTTCTTGGGTGGTGGTTGAGGGGCTGTCTCTTGCTCGGGCGGTCCGTCCTCGTTATCGGAAAGAGTCGTGATGAATTCGTCCTCGACTGGCTTTCTCTTGTGATTAGGCGCCATGTCGGGCACTTGTATCTGTAAACGGTACCAACAAAAAAGCCTCCTCTCTACTATTCTTGATGAAGTGGCGGAATGTCTGACAGCAGGTTTAATGCAATGGCAAGTAGCCGAAAGGGAATGGAGAGTTCAATAATCGTTGGCAGAAGCCTTGTGCCAAGACGCTGGGAATTGCTATTTTTCTGCCACGCAAAATTTTGGCGGTGGGGTTAAAATTACCAGATTTGGATTGGCCGTGCAGATTGACGCAACAGAGGACGACGTGAGGGGTCCGTTCTAGACTCCAAGCCGTTGTTTTCCCGACCTGGCGAGTGCCCCTGAACCCCGCGGTTGATTGGACGACCATTCTATGAGCTTCTTCGCCCACCAAATCATGGTCGCGGAAGGCTGCTAGGCTGCTGTTTCTTTGGACTCACGTCAACATCTGAATTCTTGCATTTTCCATCGTTCTTCTCTCGTCGCTGCTTCGATCTGCTCAGCTGCCTGCTCACCGCGCCAGAGTCCCAGCCAGCGTCGTTTTCGGTATTCATATTGTTATTCATCTTGTCCGACAGCTACTTTTTTTTTTTTTTTTGCCGACTGCAATCATTCCTTTTCCCATCTACTGCGCGCCTTCGCTACCTTCTTCCACCTCGGTCGGCTCAAAGCACACGATTTTCACAATACAACGAAGATGGGCGAATCCAGGTTGGTGTCGCCGAGAACCCTTCCCGTTCGAGAAGAAGCCAAAAAAAAAAGAAAAAAAAATCTGACAAGCTTGATATTGTAGACAAGAACTTATTCAATGGCTCAACAGCCTTCTGCAGCTCAACATGACCAAGGTTGAGCAATGTGGTACTGGGTGAGTTTACAGCGACCTGACCGTCGACATGTTTCCCGCCTCTTGATGCATCGCATTGGTTCATGCGGTTCGGAAATCGAATGTCCACCACATACGAGTTTTGCCATCTTCTTCTGACTTTTCTCGCAACAGTGCTGCTCTCTGCCAGGTATTCGACAGCATATATATGGATCTGCCAATGTCTAGGGTCAAGTTCAACGCGAATGGTGAATGGGCATATGTGCAAAATTTCAAGGTCTTACAAAGTATGTGTGGCACGGATGCGCGTCTGGGACGGAACGATGGATCAAGTCCCTGGAGCCCTAGAATAATATAGGCAGGTGTTCTAACTTGTCCGTCTTAGATGCGTTCACCAAACACCAGATTGACAAGCCCATTCCGGTCGAGGCCCTCATCAAATGCAAGATGCAGGACAACCTGGAGTTTTTGCAGTGGACTAAAAAGTTTTGGGATCTCAACTTTCCCGACCACGACTACGATGCTGTTGCACGACGAAAGGGTGGCGCCCTTCCCGCTTCTGGCGCAGGCGCCGCCGCCCCCAGAGCTCCCACCTCTACTGGCGGCGCGCGAAGAGGTGGTGCTGCTGCGGCCGCACCCCGAGTGGCCAAGGCAGCTGGTGTTGGTCCGGGATCTGCGGCACTGCAACAAGAGAACAACACCCTGAAAGAAACCGTCGTCGGCCTCGAACGCGAGCGGGACTTTTACTTTAGCAAACTCCGTGACATCGAGCTGCTTATTCAGCAGGCCGTCGACGAGGATCCAGAGCTTGAGAAGCAGGAGGACGGCCTAGTCAAGCAGATTCAACTAATTCTGTATTCGACGGAGGAGGGCTTTGAAATTCCCGATGAAGGCGAGCCACTAGACGACCAGGAGACGTTTTAGAGTGCATGGACAAGAAATGGGTAAGCGGGCTTTTTTTTTTTTTTTTTTTTTTTTTTTTTTTTTGGTGCTGCTCCTCGTCGAGTTCGATGGATTCGACCATCACTAAACTGCGCCATTTCAAGAAGGATGGAGCGTCTGTGACACATGAAGATATAGAGAGATTGGCAGCAAAATTGGTTCCTCTGGTTGCGTGACGTCCCTTGACTGACATTCGTCGGGTTCACATAGGGAGATTGATGTGCCAATGTACGTTCTTTAGAAGCTTTACTGCGCGGTAGATGAAAGCAATTAAGCAATTGGACAGCCAGGGAATTTTGAAATTGGCAGCCTAAAACTTGACCATATTTCTGTCTTTCTGTTTCCTTTTGCCGTCAATCCAATTAGGCCGATCGTGCACAATCCGTGCATGGTAACATGGTGGCCTTTGTTTAGGAGGAAAGGGTTGCGACGTCAGGACGAATGGCAGGGACAGTCGTCAGGCCATCCTTTTTTTTTGTGCATAAGCTAAAGAATTGTAGGCAGCGTGCTTGTTTGAGCGATGGAATGGAAGGCGCGAGAAATTGTGAATCAGTTTGACCGGTAAGAATGGGGAGGAGCTTGTGTGCGAAAAGCACCAGACTTGTCCAGCACTCGTCCCCAGCACTCGTCCCCAGCATGTCGTCCGGCGGATGACGCTGCCCATTGCGAGACGAGACATGCATGAGTGTGTCGCATGAGTGTGTCGCACGCACCTTGGCAGTCATTTTTCAAGGTGGCCCGACCCCTGGCCGCTGCCTGGCCGCTGCCTGGCCAATGCACTTGTGCTGTGATTACGGCATCAGACTCCACCCCAGCTGCTTGTCCAGCCAACCAAGCGGCTAACATTGAAGCCTTGCTCGCAGACGGAGCCCACTTAAAGTTGCTCTGGTCCTGTTTGGCCGTCAACTGGCCAGTCGTCACTCGGTCACAACTTGTATCGTCATCATTCGTCAATCACCCCAGCAGCAACGATTTCCCGCCCGACGGCCTGAAATATACCCTTTCATCCTACACGATTTCGCTTTCCCACTCAACACTCTTGCCTTTTACGTGATATCCCCTCGACGGGCCAGCGAAGAGATCCGGGCATTCGATACGTTGCTGGCCTTGGCTCATCGGTTCATCGGATTGCGGAAGAGACGGCGAATCGGAAAGGGTCATCGCCATTTTGCGCTCTCGTACGCCGCCCTCCTAACGCTTGCGGCGCTCTCTCCATCTACACCAGCTCGGTACCGCCAACTTAATCCTTCCTCGGTCTTTTTTTTTTTTTTTCCCCAAAGTTCCTGTCCCTACCAGAACGATACTGCCATAAACACAAGCTCTCATAGAGAGCCTCCCAAGCTGTGTCAAATGGCTCCGCCACCCGAGATTGGCATCCCGTCCACGAGCATCTCCGACGAAGGTGCATCCAAGCCGTATACCTTATACAACATCACCCTACGGCTGCCTCTTCGCTCATTCGTCGTGCAAAAACGATACTCCGACTTTGCCAAACTACACAGCACACTCGTGGAGCAGGTTGGCTCACCGCCGCCGGAGCCGCTGCCCGGGAAACATTGGCTCAAATCCACAGTACGCTCGGCCGAGCTGACGCACGAAAGACAGGTGGGCTTGGAAAAATACCTGCGGACAATCGCGGAAACGCCCGACCGACGATGGCGAGATACCTCTGCCTGGAGGACGTTTCTGAACCTTCCCAGCTCCTCGAGCGCCAACAACTCTGCAGTGTCGGCATCGGGCATGGTTCGACCGGCGGCCACGGGTGCGGCCGATCCCCAGACCTGGCTGGACATGTACAGAGAGCTCAAGCAAAATCTCAACGAGGCAAGGCAGCATCTCGCCCGGCGGGACGCTGCATCCGATGGCGGGAATAACACGGCCGCGGCGGAAGCAGGGTCTGCCGCCAAAAAAGTGCTCCTCAAGGCGGGTACCCTGATCAGCGGCCTCGGCGATGGCCTCCGCAGGATACAAGAGTCGAATCGTCTCGGAGAAGGGGAGCTCCGTCGTCGAAGAGACCTCGTGTCCACAGCACGGATGGAGCGAGACGCCCTGGATAAGCTGTCCAACAGCATGGCCGGCTCGACTGGTGGTGGCGGCGGCGGCAGCAACGCCGGCCGTGGAACCAACGGGAAATCCCCCAACAACGCGACCGCCAACGCGACCGCCGAGAAGGCAGCCCTCTTGAAGGGCGGACGTCCAGCAGGTCGCGTGCTCGGCGCGCCGCTCCCCGAAACTGCCAAGACTAGGACACTCGACAACGAGGGCATTCTCCTGCTGCAGAAGAAGGAGCTCGCGGAGCAGGATCTGAGCCTGGACCAACTGACGGCCATTATTCGTCGGCAGAAGGAGATGGGACTGCAGATCAAGGACGAGGTGGACGCGCAGACGGAGATGCTGGCCCAGCTGGATGAGGACGTGGACAGGGTCTACAGGAAGCTGGACGTGGCGAACAACCGGATCAAGAAGCTCTGACTAGCATTCGCGATGCTCATCGTGCAGAACATCCTACTGTTTCTGGAAGTCGTGGTCTGGGTGATCTGGGTGGGCACTCGTGCAACGGAGGGGGTGGCGTGGCTGGTGCAAGTCGTGCTGCATCTGCTTGGCTTGTGGAAGTGAATAAGAAGTTGCGGCGTGGTGTGATGGTGTCAGTGGATGTGATGTGATGTGTTGTGATGTGATGTGATGTGATGTGATGTGATGTGTGGTGTGGTGCGGTGCGGTGTGGTGTGGGCGCGGGTCTTTGATTATAGCGAATATGGTCCATGTCTGCATCACGTCCGGACTATCAGACTGGTTACTTAAAGTCTTGGAGTAGGCGCGCGCTTTGCTTTCTCCCTTTCGTTCTGCCACCATGACGGAGGCGCATGTAAATGTATGTAAGCTAATGTGTATGTACATGTGTGTGTATGTATTTATATGTCCAAGTACATTTGTATATTTTTCTACGTGCCTCCACGTGCTTGTCCCGCATCCATTCTCGCCGCATTGGAGACGGGATCTGCAAGTCCTGAAGACCCCATGTTTGCACATTGCCGATGGTGATGGAGAAAGGGGGGGGGGGGGTGGTGCTCTGGAGATGGTCTGTCCAGCCGTGAAAGCCACGAAATTCGATCCAAGAAAAATGGTGAAAATAATGAACTTAAACCTGATGCATCTTGTTCGAACCGGAAGTCTTGTTTTGTTTCAAGTGCTCGTTGGTGCAATGCCGGGTGAATGTAAACCACACGGAGACGTCTCTGCTGCCTGCTGCCTGCTGCCGAGTGTCGAGTGCAGAGTGTTTAGTGTTCAGTGTCCACTGCCAGACTGCCAAATCGGGCGAATGTCCTGGGCGCCACTCTGCACTCTGCATTGTGTAGCCGCCCGGGCGAGCGGGCCCCACCATGCGAGCACACATCCACCCGGGCGGCGCTACGTCATTCGCTGTTCGCTGGGCACCGATGCTGCGTTGCCGGGACAACAGGCATGGGGGAGACATGCTCGTCTCATCTTATCATCTCATGCGGCGAGGGAAACAGAGGGGGTGTTGCATGAGCACGGACACGACGTGCTTTCTTTCTTAGTGTTCACCATTGTATTTAGCGTCGGCGAGAAGGGGAAAAAAAAAATAATAATTCGACCCCCCCTGACGAGGGAAAACCGCGAGGAAAATCGCTGAGCAAAAAGGTTGTGTGTGCAAGTGCAGCTGTCGCTTTCATGGAGACGCCACGTGACGGGCGTGACTTGTCTCGGCTGTTGTCCTCTTATGAGGCATAGATGCTCACTTCACGCAGTTTTGGTGTCTGGTCTGTTGTCTCTGCTGCCTTGGACGTGGATGGACGCACGTGCACGGCCTGCGCAGACGCAGCCCTGATCATTTGGCGGGACCAACCGCGGCGGCGTGGTGGTGATTTGGCACCCACTGCACCCACTGCACCCACTGCAAG
This sequence comes from Claviceps lovelessii, assembly GCA_018360185.1. Taxonomy (NCBI): domain Eukaryota; kingdom Fungi; phylum Ascomycota; class Sordariomycetes; order Hypocreales; family Clavicipitaceae; genus Claviceps; species Claviceps lovelessii. The sequence goes on from SRPU01000110.1 coordinate 22,103, forward strand.
CCCACTGCAGGGCCCACTAGAGCCCGCTAGAGCCCACTGATGAATCCCGCTGAAATTGGGCTGGCGCCGTTCCATGATGCACCCTGTTGACCCTGACAGGCCATGGGTCGACCCATGCAGCCGCCAGACGGTGATGACGCCGCTCTTGATTGGCCTCACCAGCTGGCGCCCCGCCCTGCCGAGCCAGAGACTCCCGTCTCCCCCGCCAATCTGCTCCCGCACAGCCAAGTCGCTCCGCTGGCCAATGGACACGCCCCCTCCCCGCGGCACTTGGTTTGCTTCCCGCGCTGCTTGGTCGTCAAACCCTGAAGTAAACAATGTCCGAGGCCAAGCACGAGGCAGGAGCCACTCACTTCGACGGCCGACCAGCAGCAACCCCCGTCTGGCCTCGCAGCCCTTTCACGTCCTGGTTGGCTGCGAATCCGGCCCTGGCGAACGGCCCCAGCCCATCCTTTTTTTTTTCCCTTCCCCTTCTTTTCCACTCATGCTTCTCGCATCACCGTCTTCCGCCCCTTTACGGATCCTCTGCAGTGTAGCCACATCTCGCTTTCTCGTTCTTCTGCTTGTTCGTTCCTGGCACACCGTGTCTGGTCTGCCAGCATCCTTGCCTTTCGTCCCTTCTTTTTGGTCCGTTTTGTATCGTGCTTCGGAGCCCGGCCTTGTCGTTTTGCCTTGCTTCTGTCCTCGAGGCCTCGGAATCGGAAATCCCCAACCGTCTCCTTCCTTCCTTGGTGAGTTGGCCACGGATACACCGCCACTTGTCGTTGTAGAGAATGCTGACTCTGGTAGCCCTTGGTCTCTTCGACACGCGTATTCTGATGGCCTTCCCCAGACCCTTGTAACCCGAGTCGTCCGCGAGTCGCGTCTCTTTAAGAGGAACAAAAAATTGGACGCACTGTAAAGTCATCGGAATCGACGTGAGCCGGCGATATGAGTGATGTACCTCCGCCGCCTCCACCGCACGGCGCGGCGCCGAGGTCATCGTCCGGCTTGCCACCGGGCAAATATGACATCTTCGTCATACCGCAGCATTCGGCAGGATCCGGGTTCCTGTACTTGCCGTCCTTGAGGCCGAATGTTAATAGCTTTTTCGCCGGGTTCGCATCAGCCTTGATATTGGTCGCCCTGTTCCAGAGCATGGCTCCGGCCTTTCGTGCCTGGTGGGAGAGCTTCCAAGGTTTGGGAAACATGGGCATTACCCTCCTCATATTCGGTGTTGGATTCGGTGCTTGGGCGTTGGGGAGGACCCAGAAAGATGGTCCATCCGGTTCGAGTCATTACCAGAGCTCCTATACCAGTGGCGGAGGAGGAGCAGCAGGATACACGCCTGGTGATTTCGGAACCTCGAGTTCTCGGCCCTCGTCTTCCAACGGACCAGCTCACGGAGGACCACCGCCGCGACCGCCACCCCATCCTAATCCTCCTCCTCCTCCGCCTCCGGCAGGCGGAGGAGCGAGAACACGACCACAATCTCGACCCGAATCGCCGCCGCCACCGCCGACATCACGGCCACCACCGCCAAATCCACCACCGCCTACCCCCCCTCCGCCAGCACCACAACCACCACCACCACCACCGAGTGCTCCTTCTCCAACCGCACAACCACCGCCCGCTCCTCCTCAAGCAGCACAACCACCGCCGGCACCACAACCACCACTGAGTGTTCCCCCTCCAGCTGCACAACCACCCCCAGCTGCTCCTCCGCCAGCATCACGACCGCCACCAAGTGCCCCCTCTCCAGCAGCACAACCACCGCCCGCTGCTCCTCCTCCAACAGCACAACCACCGCCCGCTGCTCCTCCGCCAGCACCACAGCCAGCACCACAGCCGGCACCACAGCCAGCACCACAGCCAGCGCCGACTACGCCGAAATCACCTACGCCCAAGGGAGCCTGGGAGAAGGCTAGAGAAGAGACGAGAAGAAAGGAAGAGGAAAGAAAGGCGAAAGAGGCGGAGCAGAAGCGTAGAGAAGAAGCTCTAAAGCGACTTGCTGAGCTGCGAGCCAAGGAAGCAAGGGAGCGGGAAGCGCGAGAAAAGGAAAAGGAGCGCAAGGAAAAAGAGGCACGGGAGAAGAAAATAAAAGAGGAAGCAGAGCAACGGCGGAAAGAGCTCATGGAGAAGTTGCGAAGAGAGAGAGCGGAAAAGGCCAAGGAAGAAGAAAAGAAGAAAGAAGCTGCGGCGGCGGCGGCGGCGGCGGCGGCAGCAATTGGCGCGACCACCGCGAACACGGTGCCCACGGGGGAATCGGCGACTCGAGTCGGCAGCACATATGCCTTTTCCAGTGTTGGCGAACGGACGAGCATGTGGCCGAATGGACAACCACCTCCACAAGCTAAGTCGACGGCCTCGTCCCCGTCCCCCACGAAGAAGCCACCTAGTCCTGAGAAACGGCCGCCGGCGCCGACTGCGAGGAGCTTCGTCAGTACCACGACCGATAGTACCTTTTCCTATCGACCATACGATGACCCGAAAAGAGCACAGCGCCGACCCTCCATGTCATCCTTCACGGGCTCCGATACCTCGTGGGCACAGTCTCACACGACATCACGGACAACGCCGCCGCCTTCGGTGCGTGGGCCTTACACAACCAAGGATCCAGATAAGATTGTCATCCAGGCTGTATATCTTTTCATGAATGAGTTTGCCAAGACGCCAGCCAGCCAACTTGTCTCGGGGGTGGGGTCCGTCACAGACGGACTCATCCTGCGCATCACGACCGAAGGGCTCTTCATCGATGACGACGTACGCGGCGTCCCGCAACGAGAATGGGACGTCAAGGCCTGGACGCTCAAACTTGCCGAGGTATGGTGTCCTGTTCACTGCTTGAATTCGACTGCTTCTGCTTCCACCTCGTCCTCGTCGGGCCCCAAGAGCGCGCCGCACCTGCTTTACAAGATGGCAACGACTCGACGAAATGCGGACCGCGACGGCAGCAAGGTCCTGACGGGCGACGAGGCGGACGGTTACCTGAGCGAGATGCTGCGCGCCTGCAAGGAGTGCTGTCGTCTTGGCTTGTGCGATCGGACGCTCAAGAACACCAATATCAACATTCCGAATGCCAAGATGGGAACATGGAAACAAAAGGGTCTGCATATTCTTCGTGCGACAATACGCGATCAAGAAGGCAAGCGGTATCTGTTTGTCATGAATGAGCAAGAAAGTTGGAAGCTAGCCTTTGGCCTGCAGCGTTTGAGGGGCGGTACTCAAGTTCGACAGCTTGGTGTAGCCGGCATGGCTTTGTCGGAAGCGCGAGGGACATTGGAGATGCTGGGATGGGGTGTTTGAGCAGAGCGTCAATTTTTGTTTTTAAATCTTTATTTTATCGTTCTTTTTTTTTTTTTTTTTTTTTTTTTTTTTTTTTTTTTTTTCGTTTCTTGTTCTTTCCCATCTTGCTTTCGTTCTCGTGCAGGTTAGTTTCATAGGGTAGATTTCGCGTTGACACCCACGCGCTGTACCTATCCAGCAGATACCCGTTCCTTTTATTTATGCATTGTTACATACCCCTTTCCCACATGTGACATGACCCACCCTCACTTCCCTTGACACAAGCCGATCGACAAGCCGAGCACCAAAAGGAAAATAGAAAGAAAGGTCCAAAAACGCCACTGATTACGCGCGGCTTATGCGCTGCACGAGAGGAATGAAGGGGTGGGGGATGCGGCACGGTAAGACTGCGTTGTTTGGGAGGGGGGAAGATGGAGTGGGTTTTTTGGGATTGGGGTCTGGACGGGAATGGGGGTGCATTCCGGGGGTGCATTCCGGGGGTGGACTCGATGAGATCATCTGGGTGATGATGGGATTGGAAGTGGCTGTGTTTGTTTTTGTTTTCTTGCTCTTGTTTTTTCATTTCTTATTTTGTTATCTTTTTTTATCTTTTATCTTTTATTCTTTTTATTCTTTATACATATTTTAATAATATTTTTATATCTCTTTTTCCCTTCTTCCTCCTTTGTTGTCTTTTTTCTTTCTTTACTTCTTTCTTTTTTTCTTTCCTTCTTTCCTTCTTTCTTTCCTTCCTTCTTTCTTTCCTTCCTTCTTTCTTTCCTTCCTTCTTTCTTTCCTTCCTTCTTTCTTTCCTTCCTTCTTTCTTTCCTTCCTTCCTTCTTTTTCTTCTCGGTATTTAAAAGCTATGGCAGCCCGTCGGCATCATGACATGTCCTTGAGAGTCATATGGCGCCTACTACGTCACAAAAAGCGTAGTTACACTTACAGTAACGCAACAGGCGGACTAAACTTTATAAGGAAATATTACTTCAAGAAAAGTCTGATTACCTTATACCAGTTACAAGAAGTACACTGCATACCACCTATCCATCGCCCTTTTCTACCTGCAGCGAGGTATCTCTGGGGAACTCGACGCTCGGTGGATCTGTGTCCTGGTTGGCGCCTTTGACTGTGAAAGGGATATATTCTGAACAGTTTGCTATATAGATTCGGCTGTCAAGATGTAGGCGTTTGGCAGTGAGCTTTCTGCTGTAGCGACAGGCAAGGGACCCTCCTTATTTGCCCTGTCATTACGTCAAGATCTCTCGATGACAACAAGTAGCGGAGTAGAGCTTCAAAATCTTGTTGTAGAGGAGATGGATGTGCACTCATCTCAGGATGCGCGTCTCTTTGGCTTCGTGGTTCATAGATCCTTCGCAAGCAGCAGCAGCTGAAGGAGCAGCTGCGTCGAAGACTCTCGCCCACAAGCAAGCATTAGCAAGAGCCTTATCCTTCTTCGAGTCTGGTCCACGAAAGTTGACAACATGGTCCGCAATACCGTCAGGCAAAAACTTATTGTGTGAATTTCTCAGACGCCAGCTTTGAACAGTCTATAACGCGATGCGGATGGGTTTGTCCAGTGTTCCTCCTGCCTTTGCCCAAAACCTCTCCGTTACTGCTAGCGATACCTCTTCTGTTTCTGCTCATTTTTGCGAAATCCAGCAACTATGTTTGTTTGTAGACGAGCACAGCGTCGACGGGCCTTTTGACTCTGACGGGCTTATTTCTGTGACGTCGTACGTTTTTCCTTCTTTTCTAACTCGAGCACTTACGCGGAACTCACCAGCACAGTCGTCAAAGAAACATGATTATAGACTTTAATAGATCTGTCGACATGACGCCAACACTTCCTGCATGTGTTGCGTATAAAGCTGTTTGGACAATACTTCTCATCAACTCTTGTCTGCTGACATACTAGGATGTGATATTGCCTGGGCGGGCTAACGCCAGGGAAACCGCACCTTGTTTTTCCCAAGTACGAATCAAATAGTCAGTCAACCCACATCTACCATGAACCGCTCACATCGCTGCATGTAGATATGCGTAAGTGGGACGGTGGTTTGTGTACCTCGTGGTGCGTGAATACAGCATGTCTACTTGGTTGGACTGTACTTTCTCATCATCGTGTTTCTGGAGAACGACACCAACACTTGTGCTTCACGCCACCCGGGATATAGTCTGACGCAGCCAGTTTTCCAGTCGTGGCATTCAATAAAGAATAGCTTAAGACACCTAGACTTCTAGCTCGGAACCATTAGATACCAAAAATGGAAGACATTGCGGACGTAATACTGTATCTCGTTCCCAGTCAAGGTATAAGACATGAGGCAGATATGGCAACTCTCTCACGCCAGAACATATCACGACTGTGCAGAAATCCATTGCCTCTGTTCTTGAGAACTTCCACACGTTCTAGATGAGAGAATCTCACTGCCGACTGAAACATCTCGAGTATACTCTTTATCTGGTGTCGAATTTTAGAGACAGCTCCATGGGTCTTGATGGGCTGACAGGGCGGCCGTGAATGCCGAATCGACTTCCGGAAGTATCAGGGGATCAACACTTATCCAGTGGCCTTCAAGTTCGCCGACCCGAGCCTTTGACAGGCTGCAGACATCTTGGCGACTTTTTGCGACACCGTGATACGGCAGCTCTAGGACTTCATCTCGAGGGCGCCAACAGACGCGGGACAGCCAAAGATCCGTACCCAGTTTCTGCGGTCTCTGGTGTATTATTTCCCACCACAGTGTAAAGGACGGCCACTGTACAAAGGTTGTAGAATGCTCTGATCCCTGAATTCACGCAATACAAGGACATGTGACCTATCGCTATCAGATGACGCGTAGTGCTCTTCTCGGTCTCCGTCGTAATATGCTTGTCGAAGACACTAAAGGCAGATCATCCCAGATCCCTGTCACGACCAGACATCAAGGATGCCGCAACACATCACTAGCACAACACGTCATGAATTTCGTAGTCAGATCGTTCCGTCTTCCTAGACATTACCGAATCAGAACATTTGAACGCGATGGGTCTCGGGGCCGGAACTCGAGGCGTCTACCCGCCAGCCGCTGCCTCCGCTCACCCCTTCAGGAGTTGGAGACCCTGATGGCAACAGATCAAGAAAACTAAGCTGCCGAATTGCCTGGTCCAGAACCTGCAAGTCGGAGAGGGTCCAGCTGGCTCAACAAGACCCCGTCTCAGGAGAGCATTTCTCGGTAAGTACATGGCTACGCGGACCTGGATTCCGGTGCTAGGTGGCAGCTCATTACGGGTTCTGCAGTAATGGTCCATCTTACAAAAGCTGCTAAGATTTATTTACAAAGTATAGTTGTAAGATGAGGACTTATCTCTCGAAAGCTATTACCAGAATCCGGCGGCGCACGTAGGTCCATACAGCGACGGACCCAAAGTTTTAGCCACCTCAAAGTGCTCTGAATGTAACAAGCCAAACAGACAAAGTGGATATTTGAATCGTATCATAGTAATACCAAGTAAGCAAGAGAGTTAGTCAGTTACCCGAAGAAACGTCGTTCGCGATACTCTAAGATGGCAAAATTCCAGCCAGTCGCTGTACCTCCAAACGTACCAGTGGCATGTCAAACATATATCTGGAGGTCAACTCCTTGCAACACTAAGTAGGTCCACCGGTCAGTATATGCGTATATCTACACCTGCGTAGTATACGCATACAAAACCCTGATAGCTCTCCGCATCGCGTCCGCACGAATCAGCGCCGATCGGTCGTTAGCTTCCTGCCTTGTGGCCTTCCCCATGCAACACCCTCTTGTCGGCCAACACTTCCGATAAGGTGCTTTCCAAAGACCGTAATATAGAAGCTCCAGGAGCGCAACTCGCGCATTGCAAGATTCTGCGCATGTCCCAAACATCAGTCACAAAATTTGACGACCTCCGCCGACGGCCTGTTGACGTGCTATACTGTGACATGGTCCAGCTCGGTTATTAATCAGGAAGCAACATACAACACGACAGGATTATCTATCAAGTCTCTGGCATGAAGAATTCGTCAAAAGAGGAGCACGCGACTGAGCAAGAGCCAACTCGCGTATCTCGCTGCATCTGCTGCCGAGATTCCATATCGAAGATTCTCCTTTTCGCATCGCAGCGCAGCGCGGCACTCCTGCTGAGTCACCTCCCTGTAAATACCGACGGCCTCCGGGGGATGGCAATTGTTCAGAGGTAGATATTTCACACTCACGGGGTGTGAAATTTGACTCCGACGCAAGAAATACGTCCAAGTCCCCATAGACCATATGTCGAGAGTTAGCACAAACTCATCCAGGACAGCGGCCACCCTGCCTGCTCGCCCAACACTTGATTCATGTCCACGCAGCAGCCTTTGACTTGATCCGAGAGCATTCGCTCATGGCTCAGTGGGGTCCGGACTCAGAGCTTGGGCATGGCCAGCTTCACATGGTCTTTTCGAAACACGTTGCGGTGGGTGAACCGAGGCAACGTCAACGACGACATGAGCTTCTCTTTCTCTGTAGGCCACATGACGATGACGAATTCATAGTGCGAGACGAAACGAGTCGGGATGCGTAATGAGGAACAGCGGCGCTGCTATGCCGGCGAGCATACAAAGCTGCATGTGGTGTTGATCACGGCAATCCGTTTGTGTTGTGGATCACTTGCGGGCATTGCGTCGGTAGAGAGAGACAGTTCTTGGGGTGGTCAAAGGCTGTTCTTGGGGAGACTGACGGCTACTGTGAGGATGAGCGCAAGTATGTTCATTATTCCCCGTAGCACCAGAATCCATGTCTGGAATGAAACCGGCTACACCACGAGAAGGGCATAGAATATACCAACGCATTGTTTGCATGGTTGAGCCCTGTTTCTGGGGAAAGGGCTGTGAGAAGTGGGAGATGTACAACGCGGAGGATATATATGCATACATATATCCAAACGTACATACTCATGTATGTGTGCGCGTTTACCCTTGCATCATGTACAAGTACGCATACGCACCAGACATTCCCTTACACGCCTCGCCAAAAGCAACCTCCTCCAAAACACGACAACGCAGACCTCAACTCTCCCCCTTTCATCTCCTCGCGAGACGCGTACCACGGCGCACACACGCACACACGCACACACCTCGCAGGGGCTGGCCAGAATGTGTTGGCAGAGATGTGGAGCGTATCGACCTCAGACGCAGGAGTCTTTCTTCTCGCTCTGGCTAGAGCTTCAGATGTGGTCAGGTCCGCTGGGGATGTTCATGCGGGGGATTAGGGGAAAGGACATCGGTGTTGGTTGAACAGGAGGCGAAGCGTAATGGGAGATGAGTGTCTGAGCCATGTATCCCAGAGTGTGATCCACAACCTCACACGTGTTCTTTTCCAATTTTATTAAAAAAGAAAAAAGAAGAAAGAAAAAGGAAGAAAAAAGAAAAAGAAGAAGAAAAAGAAAAAAAAGAAAAAAAAGAAAAAAAAGAAAAAAAAGAAAAAAAAAGAGAAAAAAAAACCAAAGAAGCAATTTCCAAAGAAGAAAAAAAGGGAAGAAGAAACGGCTAAAAAGAACCACCAATACAAGCAGCGTATGCAAGTAAGGAAGCTCCGGAAACCAACTTCCGCAGGAGCCTCATCCGGAAGTTCCTGCCCAGTCACCAGGCACCCTTGACCAATCTCATCGTGTTGGTTGTTCCCGCCGCTCAGGCCCACGAAACGAGCAAGGGACAAGGGAGCAAGGGACGAGGGACGAGGGAGAAAGAGGGGCGGCCCGTTTTTTTTTTTTTTCTTTTTTCTTTTGTTTTTTTTTTCGGCTTTTGAAAAAGTGGGAGAATATGGGGACTGGAGTGGCGGATGACACGGGGACCCAACGCATTTACCAGGCTTTATTTCTTTTTTTAGCAAGAAAACGCAGGGAAATATAATCATCATCATCATCTTTTTTTTTGGAGACGTCGCGTTCCTTGCCTTTTGTTTTTCTCCATCATCATTTCATTAGCATCCATGTGGGCTCGATGGCGCGCCAAAGTCCTTCCTCTCGCACTCTTCTTCCTTGTTGGGTGGTGGCTGCTGCATACGCCCGGCGGGGCCAAGACTCGTCATCGCATCAAGACGAGTGTTTCTCCTCCCGTGGCTGGGTCGGGTGGCGATGGTGATGTCCTCACGACGACGACGACGACGACGACGACGACGACGACGACACAAGAACATGACAACCGCACTCACGCAGCCCACGAGCTGTGCGCCGCACATGGCTACGCCGTCTTTGGCCGGCCGCGCAAAGTGTACGACCTCATCATGGTCAACACGGAGCTCGACTTTCTCGAGATCCGCCTGCACACCCTCTACGACCACGTCGACTACTTCATCATTGTGGAATCGCCCAAGACGTTCCAGGGCGGGGACAAGCCGCTCCTCATCCGGGACAACTGGGCCCGGTTCCGCCGCTACCACGACAAGATGATCTACCACGAGCTCGAGTTCCCGTCGTCGTTCCGCCCCCGCCGGGCATGGGACTACGAGGACCTGCAGCGCGACGCCATGTACGAACAGGTCCTGCTCCGGCAGCAGCCGCCGACGCCGAGTCTGGGCGACGCCATGCTCGTGTCCGACGTGGACGAGATCCCGCGTCCGCGCTCCGTCGACGTGCTCCGCTCGTGCCGCTTCCCGCGCCGCCTCACCCTCGCCTCCCGCTTCTACTACTACTCCTTCCAGTTCCTGCACACGGGGCCCGAATGGCCTCACCCGCAGGCCACCTTCTTTGACGGCCCGGCCCGGACGCTCAAGCCCACGAACCTGCGCAACGGCGACGGCGGCGTCGTGCTCTTCTCCGTGCCCATCCCCCTCCCGATCCCGTGGCTGCGCGGCCGCGAGTCGGGCGTGCTGGCCAACGCGGGCTGGCACTGCAGCAGCTGCTTCGCCACCATGGCCCAGTTCCTCAACAAGATGGCCAGCTTCTCGCACGGCTGGATGAACGCCGACTACTTCCGCGACCGGGACCGCATCGCCGCCGCCGTGCGCGAGGGGAGCGACCTCTGGGGCCGGGAGCGCGATACGTTTACCAGGGTCGACGGGAACGACGATGTGCCGCCGCTGGTGCGCGAGGAGCCGGCGCGCTTCGCGTACATGGTGGATCGGGATGGGCCGACGGCGGGGTTTTCCGATTATCCCTGAAAAAAAGCTGTGAGGAACAGCGATGATGGCTTTGTGGGAAAAAAACACAAAAAGGGGACTCGACCAACAACAGACGTTGTCTGGTGCGTTGTCGAGGCAGTGACGGTCACCTGACTCGCAACGTTCTGTCGTCTCATGCACGGGTCACGCCCTGGGTCACGCCCTGGGTCACATGGCCGCGGGGCGTGTCGCACAGAGCCGTCACGATGGAGACTGCACCTGCATGTGCAGCTCACTGTACGCGCCGCACTGTGTCGCACTGTACCCTGCTGTATTGTTTCGGATGCATTCCATCATGGTTTCACATGGACAATCTCTTTTT
>SRPU01000111.1:0-32807 GCA_018360185.1 Claviceps lovelessii
GTAGAGGAATTTCGCAGCCGTACCTGGGTACACGTCTCAGTCCGCCCCGTCGCGCACCGTGTATCGTGATGAAGACTCAAGAGATGGATGCCGTGCGCGTCATGTCCAGTCAGTCTGGTTGCATCATTGACATGGCATCACCATGAAATGGAACATTTGGCCAGGCCGTTTTCTTGGGCTGCGCAAAACGCGTCGAGGGCGGCTGGGAGTCGCGCCTGGCCCATGCGGCGGGGTCGATGCGGTCGATGCAGCTGGCAGCCGCCGATTGGATGGCACATGGCATGGTACACTTGTAACTTCACGAGGAGAATGACTTGGACGAATATAGACTCAAACATGACTTTGGATAGACTTCACATGACTTGCGAGTAGACGAAAAATAGCAACGTCCCCTCACAACGCCCGAAACATAAAACGTCTTCTTGTATTCTATTTACTTGTTGGTTCCTCATCCGTCAACTCGTGATTACTCCTCTTGCATTGGACTCAAACCCGCCAACCACTTGACAACAGCCCGCACGCAAGCACATCTAGCCCGCCAACGTCATGTCTTGGCGTCATGCGAACATTTGCCATTGGAAATCCGGAATCATTCAACACTGCCGTTCCCGCAGCTTCATGATCCCAAATAACCCAATAAAGCCCTGCCATCCAGCCTAGCCACCCGTGTAAGCACTTCCATCCCAACTACGCATGAGCAGAGCCAGCCAAACGAAAGGAAAACGACTGGAAATAAAAACAGGGAAAGAACGCCAAATGTCCCATTGCAGTTCAGCGCCGAAATATATGCTGCTTGTCAAACGACCGTTGACCATTGTTGGGGGGTTTTTTTTTTTTTTCTTTTTTTTTTTTTTTTTTTTCCCTTGTTTTGTCGGTTTGTCCTGGTGGTGTTGTAGTTTTGAGTTAAATGACAAATGCGTCTAGAGACGAAAGGATCGGAGGACGGAAAAGTTGGATATGCGCCACCCCCTTTGTCCTTTCCCTCTCTAAAAACATCGCCCGTGTGCATTGTCCAGATCCACAGTCATGTCATACCGCAGTCTTGAGAGTTCGAATCTTGGGAGACGAAATATTGCTTTCGGCTTTCCTCTTGCCCAACACCGGCTCGGGCGTGCGTCGAGAAAAGATCGGCGTGCTCTCATGATCCCTCGTCGCCTCTGCGTGGCAAGACGCATGGAAGACCCTGTTGCCAACCAAGACTGCGTCCAGCCATACCCATTCCTGGGCCGTGTCCAGCCATTTGTTCTCAAACTTTTCCTGGCAGATGGGACACATGTTGTTGATGCCGCTGGCCGGATCCGGAACGGCGATATACTTGGGTCCTTCATCTGCCTCTGAAGTCGGTTTGCCGCCGTCCTCCGGCGTGGCGACGTGATCTGAATCTACTACCTCTCGAGAGCGTAGCCAGTCCTGTGAAAAGGAAAAAAAAAAAAAAGATTAGCTTTACTTGGCTTGACAAGATCGAATCAAATTGGGCGGGATGGCGACAGCAGACAACCAATATTTGTCTGAAAATGTTTGGAAATCTCGAAACAACTTACCTGGTGGTCCACGTACCAACTCCGATGCGTGCCACGTTTCTCTGAGTCGGTAGTCCTTTGGTGAACGCGAAAATGCCAGTCCATGTGGGCCATCTTCTTCTTCTTCCCTTCCAAGTCGTTCCTGAAGCGTCTTCCACATTGTGTGCATGGTGGTCCGAGGTTGTCATATAGCGCTGCAATGGCTTCAGGACGGTATCTGATTGTTTTTGTGTTAGAGTGTGCTCTATTTTCTTTCTTTTTGTCTTTCTTCCTTTCTTCCTTTCTTTCACTTCGTTTTTTCTCTTGTTTTTTTCGGCTCTTCTTGGCTTCATGAATGCACACCCTTTTCACTTACTCTTGCTTGAGCGCTGCCTCGTTCAGGCTGCCATGATTGATTTTCCCCAATCCTTGTTGACTGGCGGCTGCTTTTGCCGAGGCCAAGATACTGCTTATGTTCGGTGGTAAGATCGGTTGGGACACCACAGGTGGGGGATGGACAGCGGGCAAGGTACTTGTATTCGTTGGTGTTGCAGGTCGTAGCATGCCGGCCTGACGGAGTTGGTCTAACAAAGCCAGCGGGTTTTGTGGTGGTAGTGGCGGCGGCGGTTTGGCCGCCTCTGCATGACTTGAAGGCGGCGATCGAATCGACGGCGTAGTCAATCTGGTCGTAGGAGTCGGTGTAGCTGTCGTAAAGGCGGGCGGCGGTGTAGGTACCGCCGACGTCGTCCCCTGAGACGCAGCCGCTTGTCTCGCCATCAAGGCTGCCATGGCCCCGGGGCCTAAAAGGGAGTCGAGTGTCACTTGAGGCTTTTTCTCGGGCGCGAAAGAAGCTGGACTTGGGGTTACAACAGATGCAGAGAGAGGCGGCGGCATGTATCCTGGAACTAGAACAGAGTTCTGGGCTGAAGGTGCTTTCCTCGTCACGGCAGCAAGTTCAGTTACTTTGTTTTTAATGAGCTCAAGCTGGTCAGGCGGCAAACTTGTACGTTGCACAATCCCTTGGAGGTCGAGCAGAGCTCTTAGTCTGTTTTGAATACTAGCATCATGTGGGTTCTGGGTGAACTCTGCCTTCATGGCAACAATCAAGTTCTGAATGTCATTACTCAACGTTTCTTTTTCTACGTTTATTCCGACCGGCAAGACTTGCCCCCCACCAGGCCCAAACGGCCCGGCAAGGGGAGGTTGGAAGGAAACCGGTGTAGATCCAGCAGCAACTTGATGATGGTGATGATGATGAACTGTTGAGGAGTGAATGGGGAACTGGCCGTTTGTCAGACGAGTCACAAATTGCGCGGCACGAGCCTGTTGAGCAGCAGGAAGTGAATTTACCTGTGGCTGGCCAGGATAGACAACTGGTTCGCCTGGTCGTCCTCCGTTGGTAAAGGCGTACTGCGGCTGCGGATAGACTCCTGGTAGTGCTCCGGGTGGCACTGCTACTGGACCTCGCATTCCCGGAGGCGTAGGTGTGTTTCGATGTGGCATCATAGCAGACCGAGGTCGTCCAGGGATAGGGCCTTGTTGCGGCATCGTCGCTGCCCGGGCTTTCATCAGAGCATTCTCGATTGGGCGCACGAGCTCGTGCGAGAAGACCGGCCTCGTATCCATTGATCCAGGAACCGGGTCTTTCCATGTCCTAAGCATCTCCTCCATTTTCCTTCGTACAGTGCTGTCCACAACGGCATAAGATTCCATAAATATCTTGAACAGGTTGCGGCCGAAATATAGCGTGTAAGGGGTTCCGACATTCTTCACGATGGAGTCCAAGACGTATAGAGACGGTAGTTTCTTGGCTGGCGGTGCCTAAAGCTGGCATTAGCTACTCAACTTGTTCAAAATCTTCAGAGTTGCGGACTTGGGTTTGGTGTTTGGACTTCTCGGGTGATACCTTCAAGATATGCTGCTGAAGAACGTCAGCAATCGCCAACGCGTGTTCTGTGTTCTCGCGCGCAATAACCGTCAGGTTGCTGATTTCAAATCTCATATTTGACGAGAGATCCTCCAAAGCATGGCGGTAATCTTCCGCAACTTCCTCAGCTTCTGCGGCCATGGTTTATGCCGCTTCACTTGCTTTTTGTTTCTTTTCTTTCCTTTTCTTTTCTTCCTTTCCCTTCCCTTTCTTCTCCTTTATTTTTTTCTTGCTGTCTTTCCTGTCTTTCTTTCCTTCTTTCCTTCTTTCCTTCCTTCCTTCTTTTTTCTTCTTCTTTGTTTATAAAATAAAGAGATGCAACGTGCTTATCACCAAAATAATATGGAGCCTCTTATCCGCCTAGGGCAGGACGGCAGTTTGGAACGTGGCACTGTCGTTATTTATCAAACCTGAAACCAAAGTTGTCTCCACCAGAACAACAAAGCTTGGCTCCAGGAACGAGATAAATGAAAGAAAGAAAAAAGACAAAAAAGACAAGGCAATCGAGAACCAAGCACAGGGCAATTTTGTATAATGTGGTAGATATTTGTCACAAGATTTTTTTTTCTGGTTTTTTTTTTTTTCTTTCTCCTTCCCCCGAATGTCTCCCGCCCCACCGACGGCAAAGAGCCTCCTTGCTATCTGGGTGCGATGTCGCCGAGATGGAAAATGGTCTAGCTCAGCGTCATGCTTTGAAAAGACTGCGAGATGGGAAAAGAGTCGTGCCTACAATGGGCGGCTATTGAATTCCCGGCGACAAACAAGTGTGTACCGATTTGCAAAGAGGATGGGCGTAAGGAGAGATGAAAGAGACAAGTTCAATTGCGCGGCCGCCGTGGTCGACCAAGAGGAGCTTCGAGGTGTGCTTTTTCGAGAAAGAGAGAGAGAGCGAATATTCTACTGGGTCAGTCAAAAGGCCGTGGATCGCGGGGTTCGGCCTTTGGGACAGAGTCGCTAATCTTGTAGGTTGTATCGGCCACACCTAGGTCGTGAATGTGTGTTGAACGAGTAAAGATGGCACAAAAAGTAGGGATGAGAAGAGTGATCAGCTTCTCGACGACCCGAGCTGGTGACGATGGGTGTGGTTGAGTCACGTGCTGTCTGTTTCACGTGAACACGTAGTAACGAACTTTGAACACGGGACTACCGGTGCGCTAGACCCAAAACGGATGATTGTCTTTTGTATCCCTCGCCGTACCAATAAACCGTTGACTTGCTGCGGGTAGGTACGGAGGTGCAGCGTACTTGGGCGAGCCGCAGGTAGGTAGCCGATGCATACCGACCGAAATCATGGCAGGCGGGCATCATGGACGGAGATTACGGTGCCACTGAAATAAATAGACGCACGCAGGTAACAAAGCTCAAAAGAAGTCTAGTCAGAGGCTCAGGTCAAGAGCGACAAAGTCCACAGACGGCGGCATCGCCCATGGAGTCGGCCTCACCGAGACCGACGTCGCAAAGCCCCATATAAGATAGCAATCATGAGGCAAAATATGGACTATGTCACCAACACACGTTTGCCGAATAAGCGACCATGAAGACCTCATCGCACGGATGTCAACACGCGCATCCAGATTTTGGATCTCGGACTGAACTAATGGACTGTGTCGTTTGGTTTCAATGTTGAAGTCGCAGCGGCAGCGACGTACTAAATGTACGGGTTCCGTCTTGACAAAGAAGCAATCGGAAATGGAACGGCGGAAAAGAAGAAGAGATGTGAGAGAAATCTGCCGTTGTGCATAGCGGTCTGTGTCTCGGCCTTCTTACAAGGGTTTGCCGATTTGCCCTTTTTCGACACATCTACGTTGTGTGTTTGGAACTTGTTGATTTGCTACAGTTTTAACCACAAAAATAGAACCAAAACACAAAGTGCTTTCCAAATCGACCAACCTTCCCTGCTAACTCCCTAATATACAATGCAATGAAATATGAAATGAAATAATGCAGCGTAAAAAGGGAACTAGGAAATCTAGACTCCGTAGAGGATTTGGGTATCATCTAATGCGAGAGAGACATTTCATAACGCCGTGTTTTCGGTTTCCTCGCGGGCCTCTCTTCACCCCTAGTCGGGCGTTCTGGATCGGGTTTTCATTTTTTTTTTGGGGGGGGGGGGACCTTCAGCCTCTCGTGTTGCTGCTCAGAAGCGGGACAGGTGGGCAACTTCAGAATACCTGCTGCTCATGCTGTGGGTTTGGTGGATCGGGTGCAGGGAATCGTCGGGACGCTTAATGTCGGGTGCAATTGGGCTTCGTTCATCATTTTGCCCAGCGGCGTGCTCAACATCTTTGTGAGCTGGGATTGGACGGCTGATAATGGGGCGAGAAGGTTTGCTCTCACCAGTTTCCTTTTTGGCTTTTCCCCAGAGGGCGTTGCAGATTTTGCTCGACGTCTTTTCTTCATTGTTGGCCTTGAAGGAATGAGATGTCGTGCTGGAGGAGTAGTCCGGCAGGGTTTCCCGTTCATTCTTGGCCAGGGCGCCATGGTCGCGAATATCGCGTGAGTTGATGCCTTCCGTCCCATCCCGCCAGACGGCAGAACTGATAATGTACAGGCAGCCAAGGATCAAGCAGAGAATTGAAGAGGCCAGCACAAGCTTGTAGTAGTGTGGACCCAGGTTCTCCTTGTCGTTGGCAGGCTTGTTGAGGTTGCCAAGTATGTTGCAACCGAGCATGACCATAGCAAGGCCGTACCATAAATGACCGTGAAAGTCGGACAGGACGGGCCACGTCTGCCGATAGTATTTCTTGATGAAGTTGCCTGGCAACTCGGAAGCAAGCAGAAACAGGGAGATGATGGATGTGAAGGCAAGAGAGGCGCATTCGAAAACGAAGTAGGGCCGGTCCTTGTTGACTTTGATGATCATGACCCAGCAGGAAGAAGCGAGGGCGAGGAGAGTAATGACTGAAAAGACTCGGAGGATTTGCAGAACGAACATGCCCGCCACCTTGATGGTGGCGGGCTTAAAGAGCTTGATCAGGATCATCCAGATCATGACGGGCGGTTGCGAAAGGGAGAGGACTATTTTATGTTTATCAGAGTGCCGCTCATAAAGTTTGGCTGCGTAACCCTGGCGAGCCCAGATTGCAGGGTGATTCTGGGAACATACCTTGTAGAGGATATCAGCCAGTCTAATAAGCATACAAAATGTTGCAATTTTTTTTTATTTATTTGTCGGAGCCGATGTGAAAAATGCCACTTTTTTTTTTTTCGTTGTCGTCGACGCTTGTAGAGAAGAACAGGCCGTGAATGTATTAGGCAAGGATAAGGAATTGAATTTGCCAATCCGCCACGAGGGAGCCAGCTCCTGGAAACGGGTTTTGAGAAAAGAAGAAAAGAGCAGCTTGATAAGAAAAAATAAAAAAAGACAGAGAAAAAAAAAGAATGCGAGGATCAGGCTTCAAATAAGGAAAAGTGACAAAAGAGAAGACAAGGCTGACTGTGTGGATGGATGGTTCTTCACTGTACCATTGTCGGAGGGGATGATAATAGGAAGATGTGTGAGCAAACCGAACAACAAGACTCAGGCTCGAGCACACGGGCTGCAACAGCTCTTTATCGTCAACTCACTCACACCTGGCGCCAGCAGCAGTAGACAATGAACAGCAACAGCTCACGGGATGGACCAAGCAAACTGCGAGTGACGCCCACGACGTCCACGACGCCCGTGCCCTGGTTCGTTCGGACACCATGGCAACAGCAATCAAGATTCAAGACACACACGGCGCCTACGTGTCTTGACTCTTCGGGCTCTTGCAACCCAATCAGGCAGGGCCTGGGACAAAGAAGAAGCCAAAGAAAGCACAAGCGAGCTCGCCCAAGCGCGACCGTTGCCTGCAGGGGAAAGCAGACGATGGAGAGGAGATGTCAACTTTCGAGTGGTCTGGTGTTTCATGGTCGACGTCAGAGGCCTGAATCCACAGGTGCGGACGACCGTGGCCGACGTGCTCTGACGAAGAGGCGTGCCTGGTTTGAACAGCTTCGGTTGGCGCCATGTCTAGGACAGAAGAGCTGGGGTGAGGGCCAGCGCCTGATGGCTTTGCTCGACGGGCGGCCAATGAATCCCGGATGGAATCAAGCTGCCGATGATGCACGGCAAAGGACCAGAGCCAAGGGATGATCGATCCCGTCATCCATGTGTCGGGACGTCGACTGGGCGGCTCCGGATCGATTGGCCGGCAGCTGTCTGGCTGATGGCGGCTGTTGTGGCTGCCAGTTTCAGACTGGACACCTGGACCAGGAGTCTGGAGGGGCCTCGTACAGCTGCACCAGCTGCATGTGGCTGCATGTGCAGGCCGGGCTCTCATCATTCATCGCTGACGGCAGCCGCCTGGCAGCCGCCTGGCACCTGCACTGCACCTCGGAACGGTCAGCTGACCAGCGCGCTTCCATTTTGTTCGATGTTCAAACATCACGAGCGCGTGGTCCGTTCATTCGTCTTTGTGCCTTTCTTCCCGAGTCCCTAGTGCCTGCTATTTGAATCTGCATGGCCACCGACGTGGTTCGCCCAAATGATCCGTTCCGTTGCAGGCCTCCAGGAGCCATGTTCACGCACCAGACATTTTTCTCCTCATCGTACCAGATTCCGGATTCCACAATCCAAAGCATGAAGTAGTTCCTCCTGCTTGAGCCGCGCTTGAGCAAGCGCCTGGACGCGCGAATGGCCCCAAACTGTCAACTGGTAACACTTGATTGGCTCCAGTCATGTTTTCTGTGCCAGCCCTCCCGGGCCCTGGGTCCTGGCCCCCTGGCCGGCCACCTCAAACTTCAACCCTCCCGGGTCCCACCGACAAAGTCGGCCCAAGGCCATCTTTCCCGCCCTCCCTCGTCAACTTCTTCCCAGGCCGTCTCGCCCTCTCGACACCCGCCTCCGACTAGGCGTGCATCGCAAGCTTCCTCATCGAATCAACTCCTTGTCATCCGCTCTTCGCTCTCTGTTGCTCGACCCAGTAGTACCCAGTAGCCACCATGGCCCGAGGCAACCAGCGCGACAAGGCCCGCGAGGCCAATCAGAAAAAGATGGCTTCCATGGTACGAAACTCCCGCGCCAAGCAAATACCAGGCCCGATGGCCCGATGGCCCGATGGGAGGGAAGAAACCACATCGTTCGAGTGACGCCTCGCCATCGGCACGCGGCCTTCTACTTTTCCCCTCATACCACTACCCCGTCTACGCCTTGAATTTGTCTGGACGGCAGACTGACACCTCTGGGACGCGCAGAAAAAGGGCAACAACATGAGCGGAACCGAAATGCAGCGTGCCAAAGAAAGTGCCGCCGAGATTATGCGTGCAAAGCAAGCCGCAGGTAAGCTTGTCGTCCTGAATCATCTCCTTTCTTCTGGACCCCGTCCTCCATGACCCTTTTGCACCAAAGCACCGATTTCTTTCGAGTCAGCTGCCCTGCTGACACCGTGTCCTTTGCGTTTTTTTTTTCGCCCACCCTCTCCGTCAATAGCTGAAGCGAAAAAAGCCGAGGCTGCTGCCAAGAAATAAACTGGTCTTCTGAAGCCTTTGGTCTTCGACTCGTCTATGCTTGACGACGCGCTTTGTCTGGCAGGACTACGAATCCCAAAGGGGGTGCGTTGTCCAATTAGATGTGACGCAGGCGATGTGTGTGTGTGCGTGTATACGTGTTTGTGTATGTGTGTGTTTGTATGTATGCGTGTATTGTATGAATTCAAAGCTTGGGCGCTCTGGGGTTTTCTTGGGTAGGCGCATAATAAACTCACTTTTTTTTCTGGCTACTCCACTCAGATTTTGTGCGTCTCTCTGGAACAAGACGACCGAGGACACTCAATATCGAATCCAGCTGTACCTTGTGTGCTTCATCAAGAGCATTTCTTCGTTCACGCATCCACCCAGACCAGGCAGCCAAGATCCATATCCAAACTCCTCCTCATCAGCCATGGTACACCGATGCTCAAAAGAAAATATCTACACCGTATATACAAAACCCGCCGGCGGAACAATAAAAACAAGTCGAGACTCTGAAACATGACGATAATTCACATGCTAGCTCCTTCCACGAAAATCCAGCGTGAAATGGCCTCGCACGCTTTGCCCCTAATGCGCGGGGCAGATTTCGCCTCCCACCATGTACATACATGTTATGCAATATTCATGGCGTGTCGTTGCAGTGGCCGCTACGACAGTGCGCCCAGTAGAGACAAAAAAAAAAAAACCAATTCTATCCAACTCAACAACAAGGAGGTTTCCGTTGTTTGCCGAAAGCAGCATTATGACATGGACGCCATGATGGGAATCGCACCTGAGACAGAATCCAGAGGTTAGCAGAAAAGACATGTTAGGCAGAGCATGGGTTCAAAAGAAACTCACCTCCCATTCCGCCGATTGCGCCGACGCCTTGTGCCTGAGCAGCAGGGAAGCTGCCAGGGCTACATGACACGACACATGAGCAGGACCCGTCAGCACCGATTGTTCCCTTTCCAGAGGCAACGCCCCCCGTGCTCGCCTGACTATCTTGCTTGCTTTGGCCAGCGACGACGGGCTGTTTGGGGGGCTCGGCATCCGGAGCCCCAGCAGGACTCGGAGCGGGAGTCTGTTTGGGGGCCGGAGCGGCCGGAGCAACGCTTTGCCGCCCGGTCGTGATGGCAGTGGCTGCTCCGCCGTCGTTGTTCTTGATGGCCAGGCCCTGGAACATGGCATGCGTCTTGTCGGCGGTAGGGTTGATGGAGAAGACCATGCCCTTTCCGCAGTGGCCCTTTTGTCGGCAGTAGAACCCTTGACGATTGTGTCAGTAAAGTCGTTGCGCGTCTCCTGGGGATTCCGTGTCCCTAATGATTTATGATCGATCCCGGGAAGTGCAGCTTACAAAGAGGCTTCGTCGTCATAACCTGCATGGCAACTTGCGGCGGGGGCGAGATACTATTATTCGGATTCGCCATGAACCCCGAATCCATCCCGCCCGCCAACGGCACACAGGGGGCGTCGAAAGCAGACTGCGTCACGCTGTGATTCTGCGCCAAGAACTCAAACATGATGGTGTCTCCAACGGGGACGTTGTTGAGCTGTTCGGGCTGATACGTCAGGCCACCGGGTCCTCCGACCTTGACGGTATGACTGGCGCCCTTGCTGGGAACGGTGGCAGTCTGGCCTTGCTTGGTGGTTTCCGTTGCACCTCCTTTTCCTCCTCTCGCTCCTCCTCCTCCTCCTCCTCCTCCCATGCCGCCTTGGTCGTTTCCCGAAGCCGCGGCCACAGCATCCGCTTGTTTATTCACGGTCGTCGCGGCAGCGCCGTTGCCGGGATTGGCCCAAACGATGATGACCTCGGCGAGAGCGGTGGCCGAGATGCCAGCCCCTTGCATATCCTTGAGGACTGCCACGCTGCGAGGCACGGCCCGAGGAGAATCGACGTGGGCGACTCGTCGAGCCATTGCGAGAGGAACCGCAGCCACGCAGACAGTGGATGCAAACTTCATCTTGACGTCAAAATGGTGCTCAAAAACACCGAAGCTTGTTCTTGGCTCTTTGCTATTTCTCTTTCTCTCTCTCTCTCTCTCTTTTTTTTTTTTTTTTTTTTTTTTTTTTTTTTTTTTTTTTTTTTGGATGTGTTTTTCTTGCTGAGCCTTGTTTCGGCGATGAGCAAAGAGGTGGAAAGAGTCGTCAAGTCCGAAATCCTGTCAATGGAGTGCAACTTTGCTGAGATGAGGAAGAACCCGTTCCTGTTGAGGACCTGCTCGGGGGAGAAGAACAATGTAATACAACTAAAGAAGAAGAAGAAGACGAAATGGCTGGTAAAGAGAATGAATAAATGAAGAGAGAAAAGGGGGGTATAACCGAACACTACAAACACGCACCGCAGAGGAATCAAGGAAATAGGAAAGAGGGGAAAAGATATGGTAGAATGGGCGTGCTGAAAGAATCAGGAGACTATAAGACAGGAGAGCAAAGGGAAGAAAGAGAAGGCTTCAGCTGGAACTCGGGGGCCCTGGTATATTATATCTGGTGTGAGGAATTCGGTTGCCCTACCAGCTGGTTCTGCCCATGCAGCGACCCGTCAAACAGACAGAGTCAGGATTCACTCCTGGTATTCCATTCTCGCTGCGACATGCGAAAAGGAAGTCTGTATCAAGACATGTTCAAAGGGGGAGGCGCACGCAACGAGGCGTGTAAGTTGAGACGTGGACTTGGAGTCCCATCTCGGTGCCTAGCGGTGTCTGAATGGACGGCAATGGGCTTGAGCCAGACTGGAGGTATGTCCTTGTGTGCGAATTTGTGGACATGTCCATACAATCACGGCGGTAGGTATCTGCGGGCTACAGCGGGAAGATGACTTGACGCCATCTACGATCTGAAGACTTGGTATCCAAGCACTTACAAACAGGTATTGTGACAGAAGCGTCTCGGATGTTGTTTCTCGAACGCCCCGTCTGGATTGTAATTTTTTCTGGCCCGCTTCCATTGCAGTGGCTCAGAGAATGAACAGTAAAATAACCACATGCTGCCTGGTTCGCTTTCCACTGGTGGTAAGCCCCAAACCGCCTCCGTGGCGTGGGTGGTGGTGGGTGATGAAACGGCCTGGAAACTTGCGACGCCACACGGACACTTTACTAACCCGTGTTTCTTTTTTTTCCCTCGCGTATATCGAGAGTGTGTCACGCTAAGTTGTAAGGGGCGGACGATGGGCGCGGAGCACGTGTCTCACTGGACATTGTATTTTGACATGCCAATGCTGAGTCGGCAGGAACTTGGGGGCGGATTGATTTGATAATATTTGCTTTGTTTTTCAAACAAAAATAAATAAATAAGAAGAACAGGGAAAAAAGGAAAGGAAAAGAAGGAAAGGAAAAAAAGGAAAGGAAAAAAAGGAAAGGAAAAAATAAGAGAAAAGAACAATATTGGCTTTGTAACTGAGGAAGAGTGGGATGAAGATTGATCGTAAAAGGCAGCTCGGCAGGAAATAATAGAATTCACCAAATATGGTGAAAGCGAAGAGGAGAGGGTAAGAAACAACGAGATATAGACGAGCACGTGACTGGCAAAAGACGGTCCGTTTCATCCCATCGCATCAATTTTCAGGCTTTTTCTTGAACAAAAGTTGAAAAACTCAATTGTCCAAAATGGCGTCGTGCCCGCCATGCCCGCCATTATGTTTCTGATACAGTTCCAGGGGCCGGTTTGCTTGAGCCGTTGCGCCACTGACATGTGGAACATGTGGTGTCGCAGCCTTGAATCACAAAGATTGTATACTCTCTGGTAAGTCAAGTTTCAGACAGGTAGAAGATACCTGTGTATATTGAAAAGGGGTGCAGGCAATAAATAGGCATGGCTTTGATTCCAGGCACGTATGCTTGACGGCGGCGCAAGAAGAATGAGCTCGAAGAGAGAAAAACAAGACAATCATGGGTATATATATATATATATATATATATTTCCAAAATGGTGTCACAGAACAGAAGAGCAAGCATTTAGCTTCGTCTTTGATCCTGTTGCTGCTGGCCTTCATATAACCCGGTATAGTACCCCGCGTAGTACCACGACATTAACAACTTCTTGAGTCCGTCATCGCGAACTACCGCATCAGTCAGCTTTTTTTTTTTTTTTTTTTTTTTTTTTTTTTTTTTTTTTTTTTTTTTTTTTTTTTTTCTTTTTTTACTGTTTCCTATTTTGCTCTCGGTTTATAAAAGGGTTGGTTTTTTTTTATCCTTTTTGCTCAAAAAAAGAAAAAAGAAAAGAAAAAAAAAACCACAGGAAAAAATGGCATACTTGAACCGAGGAGGGCCTGAGGAGGCGGTGCTACTGAAGCAGCTGGCGCGACAGGTTCTTGCTCTGCACTATCAATCTGCTGCTGCAAAGGGGGAAAAACAAACGAACGGTTCCGTTAACAAAAAGGCTCTTTTAAAAGCTTCCTTGAACATGACGTATCGACGCCGTGATCCATCATCATGCCTGTCGCGGCTCATACTCAACTGACGATTTGAGGGAGAAAGGGGAAAGGGCCACACCACACGTACAGACTGAGCATCATCAGCTCCGGGTTCCAAACTCTCCGATTTAGCCGAAGTAGAGTCCTGAACTTGTCTTTAAAGCCTGCGTCAATTTCTTTCTTTTTCTTTTCTTTTTTTTTTCCTGGTAATTGTGGAGGGAAAACATGGGACAATGATGAGGATGCCGGCGCTTGGACATGACTGATGACGTACGGGAGATCGCGGATACTGCCTCCTTTTGCATAGATACTGTGGTATTTCTTTTCTTACTGTGCTTAGTTATATGATCTCGGTCACTCCCACGAGTTGGCGCATGCACGACATGACTAGGCTTCGGGATATGGTGAAGATGGTTTTCTTTCTTTTTTTCTGCAGGGAAGCGCACCTTGTACTCCGCCAAGGCTTCATTCCAAGAGTCAATGAGGGCAGAGTCATCCCAGACCTCTTCGTGGCTGAGGATATCTTGGTCGCTGGGCATGATTGCTTTGTGAAGCGGTTTTCCGTGAACAAGGTATTCAGCGTCGTTGACTTGATGACAAGGCGTAGGACGAGATGCAACGTGGAGATGTGCGAAAACCTTTCCCAAAACCTGACCGGCTAAAGATTCTCAAGGCTTCAGCCACCTAGTTATGGCGTGTAAAAGCGTAGAGTTTGGTACAAGGACTCCCGTATTCAACCCATAGCTCTCGTGTTGAGAAAGAAGTTCACTGACCAGACCAGCAGCAAGACTCAAACTCAATTTGAACGCAACTCGATAAATCATTCAATCCAGAATCGGCCTAGCTCCAGGCAAGCTCCACGTGGGGTCGGTCTGCTTGGACCCTGCCACGATGAATTGATAGACTGATATGCGCGCTTTCACCGCTTTTAGCCGTGGCAGAATCGTGATTTTTTTTTTTCGTCGCCCAAACTACCTGCTCTGTGGCCAGGGGCCACAAAGTAGTTAGGTATAGCAAAACATACCGACTTTCATCTCACAATGGCTCCCGTACTCCGAAAAAAGAAGTGTAAGCGCGCAGCTGAAAATATCTGTATACCGTACTTTCTCAGTATCTAATTTGTTTTCCCTGCTTAATAGCGATTCCCGACGCTCAAAAGAGCAACGGCGCCGCCAAGGCTGCCGACAAGCCCGCGTCCAAGGCCAAGGGCAAGAGAAAAGGCAAGAGTTGCGCCCATACACGAAGAATTCGATTGGTTTTTTGATGGCAACATACGCCTTCTTTGCATTGGTCGAGTATCATTCTGACGTTTTGTCTCTGCAGCCGCTGAGGATGCCTCCCCCGTTTCGATAAAGAAGCAGAAGCCTACGAAGAAGACGGCTGCTTCACCAAGCGCCACTGAGAAGTCGACCATGGACGTGAAGTCTTCCAAGACTGGTGATAAGAAGGACTCACAAAGGAAGGAGGAGAAGAAGGAGAAGAAGGAGAAAAAGGTGGAGGACAAGGAGGAGAAGGAGGAGCAGGATAATGAGGAGAGTGTGTTGCAGATGGTTGGCGATTCAGATGACTCTGACGGCGAAGACAACGAAAATGTCAAAAACTTGGCAGCCGAGGTCGACTCGGAAGACGAAGCACCCGTCGATGAGGCCCTATCCTTCAAGCCCGGTCAGAGTGTAGGCAAGGCCCCCGTCGTGTCCAAGGAACTTGCAAAGCTCGCAAAGGCGCCTACAGGAGAGCCCGGAGTTGTATACATTGGCCGGATCCCCCACGGTTTCTATGAGCACCAGATGAGACAATATCTCTCACAGTTTGGTCCCGTCACGCGCGTCCGCCTATCGAGAAACAAAAAGACGGGCGCGAGCAAGCACTTTGCGTTTGTCGAGTTTGAGGAGTCCAGCACGGCAGAAATTGTGGCCAAGACCATGGACAATTACTTGCTGTTTGGGCATATCCTCAAGTGCAAAGTAATTCCCAAGGCGCAGGTGCACGAGAATCTTTTCAAAGGCGCCAACAGGCGGTTCAAGTCGATACCGTGGAACAAGATGGCTGGGCTGAAGCTGGAGAAGCCTCGGAGCGAGTCTGTTTGGGGGGCAAAGGTTTCCAAGGAGCAGAGCAAGCGGGCTCGGCAAGCGGCCAAATTGAAGGATTTGGGCTACGAATTTGAGGCTCCGGATCTCAAGGACGTGCCGACTCCCCAGCCGGCTGCTCCTGCCGCTGCTCCTTCCGAAAGTACGGGCGAGGAGCCTACTAAGGCCGCCGAGGCTGCTCCCGTCGAGGAAGAGCAAGAGGCAGCCAAAACAGAGACCAAGGCATCGAAGAAGTCGAAAACCAAGGCCATTGAAGCCAAACCCGAGTCTGTGCCAGTGCTTGAGAGCAAAATTGGAAAGGCTACAAAGAGCAAAGCAAAGAAGGTCAAGGCATGAAATAAAAATGTCGGGCAAAGGCCCGGAATTAATGCGGGCATCTTTTGTTAGAGAATTTTGCTTTCTACTTGATTTGGGAATGGCGTATTAACCAAGTACTTTTTTTTTTTTTTTTGTATCAAATCACTTTTTCATCATCATCATTGCGCACAGCACTTTGATAATACAGCTCAGCTGTAGCTCATGGAGAACATCTTGTTTCCGGAACCGTGTATTTACAACGCAGACACAAGAGTCATAGCCTGGCATGTACGCACATAAGCGAACCCACAGCACTCATTACAGACGTCTCCATCACTTGTCTCAAAGAAGAGGCAAAAAAACGGAGAGTCGAGCAAGCAATGGGATTATGAAAGGCGAGAAGTCGCTCTACTTCGCGCAAGGGGATGAGGAAAATCACTGAGATGCAGGATTTTGCTCGGGTAGGTCGAGAGCGAAGATTGATTGTAAGATGGAGAAAGGAAAAAAGGAAAGGGGAAGGACGAGGGGCTTGTGGATAGACTCGTGCCCCACGGGGAGTGGATGGCATGACTAAGCCGGGTGGGTCTGGGCTAGTGGCGGTTGAGGGCGGCGGCTCAGCAAGAACCGATCCTACACATGAGCTCGAGCTTGCCTCACTTGCTCAGCTGGGAAATATCAGGTGTGGTCGAAGTTCAGGGACGGCCGAGGAAATGGACATGCTGGAGGATGGCAAGCTGAGCAAGTCGACCATCTAAAGTAGCACCAGACTTGAAAGGCGATCGATCGGCCAGTGTCTCGGGGGCTGGGGAGCCTCTGGCGGGCCAGTTGAGTCTGATGTGGTCTTTTCTGGTCTCATCTGCTCTCGTCTGCTGGTCCGCAGTCTAATTGGAACAGCGCTGTCGATTTCGTACTTTCAGGGGCATCCAGGGAGCGTGACCCGCTATTCCACATGCCAATCTCGCTAGCATCACTCCAAGCTGTCGCTATTAACGCTGGCCAACGACTTGGATACAGCACATGAGAGCAGCACCGAGTTGACCACCTGTAGAACTCGTGCTCCGTCATGTCTGGTCTGGTTTCAATTGACCGACCACATGCACATGCCGGCTTCAAATGTTGCCATCTCAATCGCTTCGACAGCTGCTCTATCCTCAACCACTCGCAGGCCAGCCCGGACTGCACCCAACGTATAGGCCGCTTCACCGCCGTGTCCTGGCGGACACCATGTCCTCGAATTCTGCTACTGGCGCGGTGCAGACGGCCAATTCAGGTTTGTGGTCCACCGTCTTTGCACCTCTGTACTTGCTTTGTCCCTGAATGGCGACCGTGTCCTGACCCAGGCGACCTCTCTTGTCGAGAGGGATGCCATGCCGTTGCAGCCTCAAAGAAGAGGAACAAGAAGAAGAAGAGTTCCGGCAGCAACATTCACAGTAACAAGGATGCCGTCCCTTTGAGCAATGGTGATGCGCCACCCCAAAACGAAGAACATGGGAACGAAGACGAGTCGGAACCTGTAAGTTTTTCTTTTTTTTTTTTTTTTTTTTTGTCTTTCTCAAGTCGCAAAGCAAAAGACGTCCTTTCAACCTCCTCAGCCATCAAACTCGAGTCGCTGATCCCAAGTCATTGCCCAATTCGCCGCCCCTTGTTTCAAGGACGTTTCTGAAGACACAAAGGGACCCGACTCCCCTACAGACAATGGCCACGCCGCAGCGCCGGCCGAGGCAGCAAATGTCGACGGTACACACGACTCGGACCCGACGGCGAAGCTGGAAGCCATGAGCAAGGAACGGGAAGCGCTGCGGGCAGAAGTGGAACAGCTTCGCAAACAGCTGGAGAGCATCCAGACCACACACGGGCACGAGGTGGCCCAGATGACGGCGGACCTCGAAGAGAGCAACTTGGCCAAGGAGCATGCCGAGGAGCAATACCAAACCCTGCTCGAACGGGTCGAAAAGATCAAAGAATCACTCAGCGACAGACTAAAACGCGACAAGGCCGAGCTGCAAGAAGCAAGAGAGCGCATCGAAGAGCTGGAGGCACAGAATGAGGAGCTCCAGGGCTCGGCGCAATCCACGGACCACGACGTCAAGAAGTTGAAGCAGGAGTTGCAGGACGCAACGAGAGAGCTGTCCACTCTCCGGAGTCGAAACAACCTGTCCGCGCACAACTGGCAAAAGGAAAAGGAGGAGCTCACCAGGACTGTTCAGCATCTAAAGGAGGAGATGAAGACGACGGCACATGCCATGGGCGAATGGGAGGTCCTGGCCATGGAGGAGCGGTCCATCAAGGAGAACCTCGCGGATAAAGTGGCCGATCTGGAGGAACAAATCGCCACGCTCAAGCACAACTACCAGGCTGCCGCCGCAGACCGAGACAGCCAATCCACGCTGGTGGACAACTTGCAAAACGCCCTGCGAGAGATCCAGGAGGCGCGCAAGAGAGAGCTGCGGGACATGGTGGAAACGACTGAGTCCCAGCTCCAGGCGCTCAAGACCCTCGTGCAGCAGGCGGAAGCGCGAGCGAGGGATGCTGAGGAAGCCAAGGAGGAAATGGCCAAGGAACTGGAGCGAACGGCTCCGTTTGAGAATGAAGTCAGGGAGAAGAACTTGCTCATTGGCAAGCTACGACACGAGGGCATCGTGCTGAATGACCACTTGACCAGGGCGTTGAGATATCTCAAGAGGACGAAACCAGAAGAAAATGTTGACAGGTGTGTTTTTTTTCCTCTACTTCTTTTTTTTTTTTTTTCGCTCGTTCAAAACCCCCCCTAGAAGCATATCGTCTCTTCTGTACCATTCTGCTCCGTCCTCTTGTTCATCAGGGAGAGCATAGATACCACAGCACCTCAACATTGTCGCAGAAATACAAAACATTAACCTCTTCAAACCACCCACAGACAAGTCGTCACAAATCACCTCCTCCACTTCCTGACCCTGGACCGCGGCGACGCCAAACGCTTCCAAGTCCTACAAGTCATGGCCGGCTATCTCAACTGGACCGACGAGCAGCGCGAACAAGCCGGCCTCTCTCGCCCCGGCGCCTCCACGGGCGCTCTCCGCCTTCCAAGCAGCCCCTTCCACCGAACACCCAGCTCACCATCCCTCAGCGCCGACATCTTCTCAGAACCAGCAACCTCTGCCAAGGATCGAGAATCCCTCTCCGAGCTCTGGGCCAGTTTCCTAGAGAGAAGCGCCCAAGAGGGGGCCCCGTCGAGCGATGCCCCCGCTTCCGTAGGAGGAGCGTCCTCCCGCAAGGACAGCACCAACAGCACCACTACAAATCCAACAGATTCGAAATGAAAAGAAAGCAAAATAAAACAACAACGGGCATGTCAAATCACGAAACGCGATCCCACTATAGGACATGAAACGGGTATTGCATCCGCAGAATAAGCCGGGTACATAGAATATCAGCGACCTACCTACCCAGGCAGGCAGGCACAACGGACAGAAATAAATTCACAAGGGGGGTCTAGATTGATTGAGTGGGTTTGTTTTCATCTATGCAGGGTTTGTTCTTGTTGTAGATATGGTATAGCATAATCATCGAGTGCATAAATATAGCCTATGCGTTTAGTCTGTGGAAGTGTGCATCTTTTCATTTTGTGCCTCCTTGTATTTGTATTTCCCTTTGTTTTTTTTTTTTTTCAGCATAACTCGAGTGTTGTCCTGCTGCCGCGTGCTGGTGCTGCGTGCTTTGAGTGACGTTGGTATCACATTCATGCTTGTCATGGCCAAGGACAGCATATATATGTCTTGTCTTGATTTTACTTTGACATGTTTACTCTAGTTTGTTTTGTTGTTGTTGTTTTCTGTTTTTCTTTACCTTTTCCCTTTCTTTTTTTTTTTTAATAATAAATGCATTCTGGTTTTCCTGTGATTTCATTAGTCTACTAGCGACTCGAACCCCATCACGTTTGTGATAAGAGGCAAAGAAAGAAGAACACAGGGCAGAGTACAGAAAGAGAACGAGAAACAAGAAAAAGGTTTTCCAAGACAAAAAGAGAACGGATCATAAACGCTAATGCTCGATTCACTGAAATAGAAATCTTTAAAAAGAAAAATAGAATCCTCCAGTGCCCTCATCATTCGTGTTCGCGTGCGCCAAAAAACGCATTCAAGACCCCCTCCGTATACGTCTCGGCCTCCTTGTTTATACCCTCGATATTGATGCGCGTGCTCAACGCGTCATTGACACACTCCACCACCTCTCTCTGCTCCATGGCTCCGCGCATGAGTTTTGTCTCGTGGGCCCAGTACTCCTGATACCGGGCGCGCAGCTCCTCGTTGCGCATGGCGGTGTTGTTCATAATGCCAATGGCGTTGAGGCGGCTCCGCGCCGCGGACAGGCTGCTCGTGACGTGGGCGATGCGCTCCGACGGCGAGGGCTGCTGGACAAAGGCACGGTTCGTGCACGACAGGTACAGGACCCATCCCAGGAGGCCGTTGAGCAGGCAAAGGGCCAGCAGACGATAGTTGCGCATGGACCAGTAGAAGAAGTCCACCTCGGAGAGGCGCAGCGCCCGCGCGTTGGCCTGGAAGTTGTACGATCGGACGAGGTAGGCGTCCACGGCGGCGACGACGAAGGCGGCAATGGTGGCAAACCGACGCCATTGGGAGCCCGCTTTGCCTGTCACGGACGAACTGGTCACGACAGCGGTGACGAGCAGATTGGCGAGGTGAGTCCACAGGATCGAGGGCAGGGCATAGTAGAAGTAGCTGTCTGGCACGTCGGCGTTGCAAAAGGGACAGTCGGCGAGGACGGAAGGGCCGAACTGGACGTAGAGCAGCCTGCTCCGCAGGTTGACAAACTTGGCCCGCAGCGCAAGATCGCTCGGCGTGAGGACATTGCCGGGCCGGAGGGTCGAGATGCGGTTGAAGAGCACGTCAACGGGGATCTGAAGCCGGCTCTGGGTGCGGAGGAAGAGGTTCTCGGGGGCGAAGAAGGCGAATGTCCGGACCATGTAGATGGAGGACAGCACGAATAGGAGACCGAGCGCGAACCGGACGCGCAGGGGGATCGGCTGGGGGGACACGCCGTTCGGGGAGGCGGCCGGCGCGCGGAAAGAGCGATACCACGATAGGGCTTTCGGGATGAGGAAGGGAGCCAAGCAGACGAGGATGGCGCGGATGCTGGGGAATTGACATTAGCTCTTTTTGCACATGTGCGTGTGTGAAGGGGAGGCGGGAAGGCGGGGAGAAGACAGTATCGCGTTGACGACTTACGACCCCCAAGAGATTGTTTCCATGACGGGCAAGCAGGGCGGTTTCCAGGACGAAGAGATGAGGATCTTGGTTGCGCGATGCACAGCAGCGCGACGCCACGTCGTGGGAAAGAATCAGGATGTTTGGCGAACGTGGCGTCGTGTGAAGAAAAAAGGTACCAGTTGACATGACAGGTTGACTGACAGGTGTCGTCACGGCACAGGGCCTGCGGGGCGGCCTCGGACGCGGCTCTCGACAAAGAACAGATGACATGAAAGCAAGTATATCATAGAAAAATGCACCCTCAAGGTTACGTTCAAATTCTCTTGTTTATTCATCAATTTTAATCGTCTGTTTGCGAGACGTTCGCCTTGTTCTGCTACCTCGAGACGCCCTCGTATTGCACGCCATGTCTTTTGGCCTCTTACCAACGGCACTGTCGCTACCCACCTTAGGACTGTCTAAATTTTGAACCCTTGCTACCAGCCAGAAAAGCCACAGCACAGCAGCATGTGGGGCGGCTTTTTTTTTTTTTTTTTTTTTTTTTTTTTTTTTTTTTTCCTTTAAATTCTTCAAATCGCCGTCTTTTTCTGCCTCCCTTCCCATCCCCTTCTTCAACCCAATCTCATTCTTATTCTCCCACAAGAAATTTTCACCCCGACGACATGCGCACTCCATGTCCACTGGTACCATAGCATCTCCATCCAACAATACGATTTCATTTTTTGCAAAACTTTCTCGGCTTTTATCTAGCTTCCTCCTTTAACGCGACGTGCATTGATTGGTGAAGTTCTTTCTTTTTTTTTTTTCCCCAAGTTGGCACGTTCGAAGCTTTGACGACCTCTCCGTGGTCGCCAGAGTCAATATGTTGCCTATATCGATCCCAAAGTACCCTGCCAAGGGTCATTCTCTGTCGTGTTACAAAGTCTCAGCGTTTTGCTATGAGGAACTTTGCGTCAAAATTTCAAGGAGATACATCCATATATACATTGCTACGTTTTCGTAAAATCGCATGCTTGCATGTTCCTACATCTACAGAGCATCTACACAGTCACGTAAAAGAACAGGATTGAAGAAATATGTGTTTTTTTCTTCCTGGCTCAAATATCTACTCTCCATCACGTCTCTGCACGGCTATAGCTCCTTCTTCGCCTCCGGTCTATCCAACGATGCGGTGCTCGTTTTCGGAGTGTCTGTCGCAGGAACAGGCATTTTCGTCTTGGACGGCGTGAACAGCTGCTTGCCAATGAAGAGGATAATCTCACTGAGCAGCTTCAAGACGCCAGAGCAAGCCAGTTGCCAAGAAGCCGCGCTGACACTGCCGAGTGGCGCGCGAGGAAAAGATATGATCCATTCGGCGTAATAGGGAAACCAGCCGTACGGGAGCCAGAACATGGGCTCCTTCCCGTACCAGAAGGGGAGGAAGTATTGCGGGACTGTAGTAACGAACATTCGGACCGCTTTGAGGTATTTGTCGAACTGGGATCGTGTCGCCTCGAGTCCTTTCTCTGTCGTTGCGTCACCAGACTGTCAGCTCTGTATTCCCCAACAGGGCAGTAACTTTGCCCTGTGTTGCTCATTTTCTCTTCTTATTTTATTTTATTTATTTATTTATTTTTTTTTTGGGGGGGGGGTTGGTATCCCAAATAGGGAAACAAGGAAATCGTGGCGCGGAAACCTAAGAACGTACTCGCTGCTTCAAGCTGTTCGAGCAGCTTATCATGCTGTCGACGCAACTTGGCCCATTTCGCAAATTCATCCTGGCTGCTCGTGGCATTCAAGTCCCGGCGAACCTTGAGGTACTCAGCCTGCAGCCGTCGCTGCTCGGCAGCAGCCTTGGACGTGGGGATTGGGAGGTAGTTGACCAGCGTCCATATCTGCGAATCCCCCATATTCCGTCAGCTATGGCTGTAAAAACAGCAAGCTCGTAGCAGATTGAAGACATCATCATGCGATGATCGCGGGTGTGGGAAGTGTACCAGGTCGTTGATATGCGATGCACCAACCGCGTTGATGAACTGAGCGACCAGCTCAACCGCGAGTATGGTGAAGAGCAATCTTGTCATTTTTTTTTTTTTTTGGCCAAGGATAGATAGAGCGCGTTGGACGGGTCGACCGGGATTTTCTTCGGGTGGAAGATTATCGATCAGGATTTTTTTTTTTTTTCGTGACGAGGATGATCTCAAATGCCCTGTAGGATCTTCGCGCTGCGGCGGAGCGAAGAGATCTGGTCACAAATTGGCGAGATGGTGCCCCGGCTACTCCCATCAGCTGTCATGTCCGTGGTCAGAGGTGGTCTTTTTTTTTTTCGTTCGATATGTCATACATGGTGACCCCCGGTGGATTGCATTTCGCCGAAACGGAATGGCCAAAGTGAACCAGACAGGCATATTGCAGCTACCCTAGATTGGGGTTTTTTTTTACACATCCCATCCTAAGCACAGTCTGGTGCCCTTTTTGGTTCCTCCCTTTTTTTCTTTATTTTATCCCGCCCCCTACCCCCCTTTTCGAGATGTCGAGAGCGTTGGACCCGAGTGTGAAAAGAGCACTACAGGATGGAAACCACAGAGAATCTTTTGAACGAATCTCCGCCGTCCTGGACAGCTCGCACGACGCGTATCTCGAGATTGAGATTCTCCCCAAAAGCCACGTTCCGGGGGTAGATACCTACGTTCTCCAAGACGGAGAATATATTGGCATACCGAAACTGCGTCTCGTGCAGGCCTTTTTACACGCGCGTCAGATCCTGAACGGCGTCTTGCTCTCCCCCACCACCACCACCACCACCACCAGCAGGAGTATACGTGAACATGACGGGGACGTCATGAGAGCTACGGCAGTGATGCTGCTCATGGACTCGGAGCACCTCACCGCGGCCAACGTGCGGAAGAGGGTGCTCGGCAGCGGCAGCGGGAGAGGGGCCCCTTTGGATGAAGAGGTGCGGAGAAGGCGTCTACTGACGCGAGAGGCCTTTTTGGTGAATAGCCTGCTGAGGAGCCGTTTACATCGACATACCAAATCACCCGTGTTGTGGAATCACAAACGATGGCTGCTACGCCAGTTGCGGGATTGCCAGACGCCGATCCGTCTCTCGCACGAGTTTGAAGAGGTCATTTGTATTGCCGCGGAGAGACACGCTCGGAATTACTACGCATGGACGTACGCTCGGGACGTGATTGCAATGGAAGTCGCCTCGTCGTCGTCGTCGACACGGCGACCGAGCTCCTACGTGGTGGACAGCATGCTGCCCATCGTGACGAGATGGTGCCGTCTTCATCACCACGACATCTCGGGGTGGTCGTTTCTCCTGCACCTGGTGGGGTTGTCCCCGGAGACGGCGCAGGGCGTGGCAGAGGAGACGTTGCTCCTCGTGGAAAAGTTCAAGTGGGGGAATGAATCGGTGTGGCATTTCCTCAGGAACCTGGCCACGATGCCGATTCTTCAGACGAGGAAGAATCGCATACAGGAGGTGTGGACGAGAATGAAGCTGAGTGCCGATGGTGATGAGAGCAGCACAGATACTGTTATTCTGGACAGAGCCGCGGTGTGGGCGGGATTCTCGTGAATACAAGCAGAACGAAGATGAATATTCGCTGTCGGCGCGATACATGTGCAGGCAATAAGTGCTGATTTCCCGCATAGGGCACGTAGAGGAGCACAATTGCAAGCCAAGGGAAGTGCACACGGCGGACATTGTATGTACATACACAATCCACGAGTCCCCGAATCGCTGCTTTGCCATGGAACCGTAGAAACAAGGAAATCGGCGGCAGCCACTCGGGGAATGCTCGTATTGTGATATGAGTTATTGCGTGACTGCGTGCTTGCTTGGGTAGGAAGTTATTCCTATTGCGGTCCTCCATGCCCGACGTGGCTGTCATGTTGAGCCTTGACAGGGGAATGCGGAGCCGGAGCCGGAACGGCAAGCATCAAAATGATAGTGTGTGGCTGAACGAACGAATATTCTTGCTTCACGAACAAACCGCACGACCACGCCGCACGAAAAGAAATTAGAATGCCGAATTCCGATCATCATCGTCAGCATCGTCATCATTTCTATCTGTGAATCGTCCGTCAAACGCCGACGCAAGACTCAGAACATCAGGTACGGACGGATTGGAGAATGCTTGAACGGACAGCCAGGACAACGCCGAGACACCAATAGTACCCGCAATCGTGCTCCGAGGCTCTAGCATCTTTCAGGGTCTCGCATCGTCATCTCCTGGAACCCCTTAGATGGTACTATTCAAAGCTTGTTCCTTTATCCTTTCAGATACAGCGTGCAGTCGCTAGCTCTGTGCGCGATTCAACGAACTGTGGTGTATCGAAGGGGGGTTCCTGCATGCCAAGGCGAGTTCAGACGAAATACCGAGACTGTTTTTTTTTTCCTGGCATGAATAAGCTATTATTGACAGGCCATGGATCCTGCCACGGCCGTGCCCAACCAAATCCGTTTATTCGACCTTTTTTTTTTTTTTTTTTTTTTTTTTTTTTCATGAAACAATGGATTTTTATTCTTGCGCATCGTGCCGAAGCATCTTGTCGGTTTGCGCCATTTGTAACTTGTAGCCTGTAAGAGAGGCCAGGGGAGCCCTGTGAGCCTGGTGAACAGCCCATGACAGCATGACGCCTGCCCGATGTGTCGGAATGGCATTCCAGGACATGAGATGGGGGAAAACCCCGGGAAATAATAGCATGCATGCACTCCCCTTCTTCGTCCTGTGCCAAGGCGCTTGTTCGCCAAACTCTGGGCGCTGCTCCACAAAGGGAGATTTGAAAGTTGGACAGGGCAAGAGCGGAGCAGAGGCCTCAGGCAATAAGAGGAATAGGGAATCCGACGCAATGCAACGCGAAGAAAGAAGAAAAGAGATACGTAAATAAAGAAAAAATAACTTTAAAAAAAAAAGCAACGACGTGGCAACTGCTTTTTTTTGCAAAATGGTGCATGCTTTTTTTTGTCGTGTGTCGAGTTACATTGTATGTATGCACAATCTACTACTTGAAGTATCTGGTGCCTGCGGGCTGAGTACAACATCCTGATTTCGATTCCATCGGCAAGGGGGGTTGCATTCGGCGATATCAAGTCAATCCATCAATTGTCCGCTTGGTTTTAGATTATTGACACGGGAGAAATCCATGACCGTCTTTCGGACAGAGCCGCAATCTGCTGTACATTCCGTGCATTATGTAAATCTGTGGTTTGAGGCAAGCAGGGGCCAGCCGATTGAGGATTGAACATGTTGCTTGCAATGACGACGACCCCCAGGGGTCGCCTTGATCATTGTGCGGCCATGCTCGGCTGACTGACAGCTTTCTCCATGAGGCGGCATGAGGCGGCATGAGGCCCATGAGGCCATGAGGTGCTGACGGCTCGGACATGTCGGATCAACCCAGGCTCTCCTGGGATAACCTTGACCAGACGCCACAAAACCACATGTGCAACCATCCACAGAGCCGCCGAACAAATGGAAACAAGAAAACAAAATCGCCCCCTTGGGGTGGGGGCGCCGAGACGCTCCTAGCAAAAAAAAAACTGGTTGTTTCGGTGCGTATCCCTGGTATCCCTGGTGGGGAAGAAGGGCGAAAGGGCGCCGAAGTCTGACGAGACTTGCGAGCGAGCTGGAGGGCGAGGACATCTGTCTGGACCTGGAGCCAGTCACACAGAATGCCTCAGCCGCTATGCAGATCGTGGAGATCAAGGATGGTCTGGTGCCTGGATGATGCCTGGATGGACTTCGAACAGTTCGTCGGCCTGCACACGTTCTCCCGTGTTCGCTTCGAACTGGACGCACCTCTCGTCCGTCACAGAAGGGCCGAATGGAGGCTCTGGCTTTTTTGGCGTCCGAGCATGCTCTGTCTGGTCTGATTTTGGCTGACGCAAGAGTTCAAATGTGAAGTTTTGGAGCTGGGGGAGCTGAGGAGCTAAGTCCTCGTCGGCCGAATCTCGCGCTTTGCACGAGAGACAGGGGGGCTTGTTCGAGGAGATTATTCCACCGGACGCCACCAAGGACGTACTTGGGGTACTTAGTGGGCAAGTCACGGTCGCTTCTTTCGTCTCCACGGCGCCCACACGGATGCATTTGTGCGTTTCCGTTTTCTTGCTGGTTCGCCCGCCCGTTCGCCCGCCTGCTGGCCCGCCCGCCTCTTCGAAAGATGCAGCCGACAGAATCTCCAACAAAGCACATGCTGTTGACTGCTTCTTCGTGCTCTTGTATGCATGTACATGCAAGTTGACATTGTCATGCACGATGCACATGCGCGTGCACGTGCATGCACACCAGCGTTGACGACCCGGCTGGGTCCAGCAGCCTACCAGGTGTCCAGTCCCGACCAGCTGCACGCTGGCAGGGGAGTCCACATGCCGACCCATGCCAGCTGCTCGCTCTTGGCGAGGCCTGCATGCCTGCATGCAAGCACAGCGGCCCACCTTCCAGGGTCTTTAGCTGCCCGTACCTGCCCGTACCTGGATCGACCGCGCCCCCGACCGCACCTCCGTCCGGTCCAGCTAGGCAACCTCCACTCATATTGTCCAATCACAATCAGTCCGTCTCCTTTTTTCTTTCACCTTTGGCGCCACTGCCACTGCCACTGCCACTGCCCTGCCTGGCCCAACCACGTTGCTTGCTGTCATGTTCCTTGAGCACCATCCGGGGGCGTCTTTTTCTCCATCTTTTTCATAACCTTTTTTAATCTCTGCATCTTGCCTTGTCGTCTTGTCAATGTGCATGCTCTTCTCTCGTTCTTCTTCCCCTGTCTAATAATCTTGCAATTCTTTGTTTTTTCCTTCCTTCCTGTTATATTTGCATTGGCGTATTTCCGGGAAGCAACTGGGCAAACTGGACAGTCCGATCCGGCTACCACCAACTTCATTCTCACCCATCGAACTTGCCTCTTTTAGTCCTCTCGAACAGCCAGTTTTCAACTCTCAGCTCCATCCTTCTTTCCTTCTTTCCTTTTCTTTCTCATCTTTGTTTTCCAGCGTGTCGTTTTGAAATATCGGATCGATCGACATCGTCTTTCTTCTGTCTTCGAATGCTTCGACTTAATATCTAATCTGTGTGAATTGGTCTGTTTGCCGGAAGCATTTGCCTACTCGATAGCATCTTTGTGTGTTCCTTGTCATCACCGACGTCCATCTTTCTCGACCTTCTGGTTACATCTGAACCGAGCCGGCCTCGTACGACAGATAATCCTCGGTCGCCACATCTCGTCAAACATCGCTCTCTGTGGGGCTGACTTTTCCGGGCTCCGGGGAAGCAATTTCTCAATGGTGTGCGACGCGCAGTAGTACCGCCATTTCCCAAACATGATCCCGGCTCTTCTTCTGCAGCTGGCATTATGTACCTTCAGTGCCTACGCCTTCTACCCGTATACACCAGCCTGGTTGAAAGAAAAGGAAGAGCTCACCGTGTTGGGCGAGGCCAAACGCAATGCAGCTTCGAACTCGGTCAAGGGCGGCGTAGCATTCGCTATCGAGCAAAGAACATCTGAGGTCAGTGATTCTCGCATGAAAAGACCCCCAAGGAGTCTTTTTCTTTTTCTTGGTTTCTCGCTCTTCCGGAATAAATATTACACTCTGTCGTGTCATGACTATACTCTCTTTGCTAACTGCTGGTCGTAGAACGATGAGTCTTCAGCTCAGAGAGCCTCCAAGCAAGCTGCCTGGTTGAGGTCAAAATTCTCTCACACACGGGCTGAAGTTCCTGCATTGGGAGATGTCAGCATCAACAAACGATACACCAATACGTATCAGGTCATGGACGCCACCAAACCTACTCAATCTATGACTGCGGGAATTGACCAGGACGGCACTGACTATTCTTACTTTGTGAAAGCGAAACTCGGCTCCAAGAAGAAGGAAGTTTATCTCTTGATCGATACAGGCGCTGGATCAACCTGGGTGATGGGCTCATCATGCACAGACAAACCCTGCACAATGCACAATACCTTTGGAACGAGCGATTCAGACACACTTGTCGACAGCAAAAAGTCCTTCTCCATCTCATATGGATCAGGCACTGTTCAGGGCAATCTCGCCACCGACGTCGTTCGGGTGGGTGGATTGAGCGTCAGGTACATGTTTGGGCTTGCCTCGAAAGCTTCGGACGACTTTTCACACTTTGCGTTTGATGGCATCTTGGGCATGTCCATGAACAAGGCAGCCAGTGATAACTTTCTCAGCGTATTAGCCGACGGCCACAAGCTTGATAACAATATTTTTGGCGTTGCCCTTAATCGTGCTGCGGATGGACAGAACAACGGGGAGATACGATTTGGAGCCACAAATCCGGACAAGTACCAGGGCGACATCCGCTACACGTCGGTCAAGTCAAATGGAGAAGATTGGGCCATCGAAATTGAGGACATGGCTTATGGTGGGAAAAAGGCTGGTAGCGGGGGCGTTCTTGCCTATATCGACACTGGCACTTCATTCGTTTTCGGGCCTGGGGACAAGGTCAAGAAGCTTCATGCTGTGATTCCTGGATCTTCCAGTGCAGATGGGCTGACATTTACTGTTCCTTGCGACAGCAGTGATGACCTCACCTTCACGTTCTCTGGTGTTGACTATAGGCTTTCTCCCAAGGATTGGATCGCACCCAAGGACAGTGAGGGCAAGTGCACGAGCAACATTTACGGCCATGAAGTTGTTGAGGGTGCTTGGCTTTTGGGAGACACTTTTCTCAAGAATGTGTACACCGTCTTCGACAGAGATCAAGGCCGGATAGGGTTTGCCGCTGTGGCCGGCTCCCCAGACGGCAACAACAGGCCTTCGTCGTCCAGCAGTGACGGGTCTGGGACGAAGACCACCAGCACTGCGACCACGTTAGCCACAAAAGTCATGCCGCAGCCTACTGGCCCAACCCAGTCCAACGGAATACCCCTGGGTCTCAGCGGTCACGAGACGGCCGTGGTCGGTGCTACCGGCGCGGCCGTTGCGTCAGGCAAGCCTACAGAGTCGTCCACATCTGCAGCAGCAAATGTTGGACCGTCTCACTACGTTAAGATGGCGGCTGCCGTTTTTTCGGTGACGGTATTGGTGCTAGCTGCGTGATTTGTGAAGTGGGCCACGTCTATACGGAAGCGAGATGAACATTTGTATGTAAGCTCCGTGTAAAAGAGTGACCAGGCGATGTGTGTCTGACAGGTTTTCTTTCTTGCTGGGAAAAGGGGGGAATTGGGTAGAGGGAGTCCAGGGACGACGATGTTTTGATACCCACATGTCCTAATCCATGTATATGTTTCGTGGCACGGTAATGTGAATGTGATGGACTCGTGGAGTGTGGCATGGAGTGTATCTCGGTGCGGAACCAAGTGCCGGGCCCTGCACGGTCTATCGCGGGGCTGTCGGGCTTGTGCAACTGGTTACGTTATGTCAGGGGCTCATGCCACCAAAAACACCCACCAGACTTCTCCGGGCCCACCAGGCATGAATGAAACGAACCATCATTGATCATTGATCATTGATCATTGTTCACCCACCTCAAACCTCGAAGTCGCTTGCCGCCATTACTGGTTTCAGTATCCTTACGCTCTCGTCAGCCTCGCATCCTTGCCGTTCCGCTGGGGTCCGTACCTCTACCAGTGTGCATTCATGCTCTGTTTGAGCATCGAGCATCCAGGTGACTCGTGATATTTCTTGCCGTTGCTCTTCTCTTACCACACGACTAGCTGGGTCCGAACCTCTTCCTCCGGCATCGACTGCCATTCATACCGTATCAAACGCCGATTCTCCTTTGTTGCTTTTTTCTCCTCTCCCATTCCCTCCTTTCTCTTTCCTTTCTCTCTCTCTGTCTCTCCCTCCGTTTTTGAGCAAGCATCACGTCGTCTAGGCGCATCGTAACATCCGCCCTGCTCGTCCCATCTCCATCCCGCCCCGCGCTCTCGAATCTGCCCGCAACGCAGCAAAGATGCCGGTGGCGCGTCGCTACGAATTCTTGACCTGAAAGCCACAAGTAATATTTTTTTTTGTCTAAAAAAAAAAGGAAAAGGAAAGAAAAAGAAAGGAAAGGAAAGAAAAAGAAATGACACACAGCAAGCAGCACCGCGAGTCAAACGGATCTCCAGAGGAAGACGAGGGCTTGTTAGGCTCCGGTGCCTTGGACGGCCACGACGACGACTCGGTCGACTACGAGAGCAAACGCGAAGCAGCCCCCCATTCTAGCCATCGAAAGACACCTCGGACGGCCAACCGAGTGCAATTCGATCTCAACCCCGCCATCATGGGCGAACCAAATGGCAGCGCGCACGATTGGAGGCATTCGGAAGAGAGCTTCGAATTGTTCGACGATGATGAAGTACACGGCGGTCACCAATCGCACCGGGTGCCTCTTCTGACGGGCATGGAAGCGCCCAGCGTGGCCGTCGCCAATACATTGGGATTGAGAGACCACCACGGAGAACGTGGCGGCGGTCGCGGCGATCAACTAGAGCAGGAGATGCGACGCCCCAAGTCGGGCCTGCAATCGGCATTTATGAACATGGCCAACTCCATCATCGGCGCAGGAATCATCGGGCAGCCCTACGCGATTCGCCAGGCCGGGCTCCTAGCAGGCATCCTGCTGCTCGTGGGGCTGACCGTCGTGGTGGACTGGACGATCTGCCTCATCGTCATCAACAGCAAGCTCAGCGGCACGAGTAGTTTCCAGGGCACCGTACAGTACTGCTTCGGCCGGCCGGGACTCATCGCCATCAGCATCGCACAATGGATCTTCGCCTTTGGCGGCATGGTCGCGTTTGGTGTCATTGTCGGGGACACGATCCCGCACGTCTTGCTCGCCATCTGGCCGGCCATGGCGGACGTGCCGGTGCTTGGCCTCCTGACGGACAGGCGAGTCGCCATTGCCGTGTTCATCATGGGCGTGAGCTTTCCGCTGACCCTGTACCGCGATATCGCCAAACTGGCGAAAGCGAGCACTTTGGCCCTGATGGGCATGATGGTCATTGTGGCGACGGTCATCATCCAGGGGCTCTTTGTGCCATCTGAGGCCAGGGGGTCGTTTAGTACACCGCTCTTGACCGTCAATGGAGGCATATTTCAAGCCATTGGGGTTATTTCATTTGGTACGTTGCGATCCGTGTTTATGTCATTGGAGGTTTTTTTTTTCAGCCCCCCATCCGCCTTGAAAAAAGAATGAAAAATGAAAAATAAGAAAGAAAAATAAGAAAGAAAAATAAGAAAGAAAAATAAGAAAGAAAAATAAGAAAGAAAAATAAGAAAGAAAAAAGCAAGAGAGAGAAGGAATTATAGAGGAAGGGAGCCTATTAGAGAGAGCGTGCTATTTTTCTGACATTTTCTGACAATGACCAGCATTCGTATGCCACCACAACTCCCTCCTCATCTACGGCTCCCTCAAAACGCCCACCATTGACAATTTCTCCCGCGTCACGCACTACTCGACGGGCATCTCCATGCTGGCCTGTCTGGCCATGGCGCTGGCCGGCTTCCTCACCTTTGGCGACAAGACGCTCGGCAACGTGCTCAACAACTTCCCCTCGGACAATAGCATGGTCAACGTGGCCCGGCTGTGCTTTGGGCTCAACATGCTGACGACGCTGCCGCTCGAGGCC
Source organism: Claviceps lovelessii (assembly GCA_018360185.1). Classification (NCBI taxonomy): domain Eukaryota; kingdom Fungi; phylum Ascomycota; class Sordariomycetes; order Hypocreales; family Clavicipitaceae; genus Claviceps; species Claviceps lovelessii. The sequence goes on from SRPU01000111.1 coordinate 32,466, forward strand.
TTTGTCTGCCGCGAGGTGATGCTCACGTACTGGTACCCCAACGAGGGCTTCCACCTCGGCCGCCACCTGGTCCTGAGCACGGGTCTCGTCGCCGGCGCCACGGTCCTGAGCCTGCTGACGTGTGACTTGGGGGTCGTGTTTGAGCTCGTGGGCGCGACGAGCGCGGTCGCCATGGCCTACATCCTGCCGCCCATGTGCTATATCAAGCTGACGACGCCGAGTTGGCGGACGTATGTGGCGTATGCGGTGGTTGTGTTTGGCGTGGCGGTCATGGTGATAAGCGTGATGCAAGCTTTGGGGAAGATGATTTATGGTGAGTTGGAATGTCTTTTGGGCTTTTTT
>SRPU01000112.1:0-32763 GCA_018360185.1 Claviceps lovelessii
TTTTTCTCCTCTAAAGGAAAACAAAAATGGAAAATTAAGGGGAGAAGACTGAGAAGGAAAGGAAAAGGCAAGAAAAAATCGAGGCCGACCTGAGCCTGTTTTAACAATTGGAGGGGATACAAAACGGGGCTGATGGCGGGGGTATACATTTCTAGTCGGTTAGTAAACCTGGGTACGGAGAGGCAGAGGGAAAGAAATTTTGAAAGAAATGACAGAAGAAAGACAATAGGGAGCCAAAGCCAAAGGCAAAGAAAAAAAAGGAAAAGAAAAACGAAAGAAAAAAAAGAACATAAAAGAACATAAAAGAAAGGGGAAACTGGTAAGGAAAGGAGAAAATAAAACTATTGAAACGAGTCCAATCACAAGACATCTCGTCATGCCTTGCGCGCAAAGTTGTCGAGCCGATTTCTTCTTTCGTTTCTGAAAAAGAAAAAAAAAAGAAAAAGAAAAAACGACTGCACCGGCTTATTCTTGTTTTGCTGTACTTTGTAACACAGCCAGTCGCAAAGTTGAGCTTTCGCCAATTCATCTGGTCTTCTTGCGACAAAGAGCAGCCTATGCGCTTTGTTGTGGAAGAGCCGTGGGAGCGGACGCTTCGCGTTTGGTGCCATTCATGAACCTGCCCAAGCCCGCTACGCCGCTATCGGACTCGCCAAGAATACCCAGGCCGTTGGCTGGTTTGCTGCTTTCAACACGGTGGCCATCCTCGGCGGCTTCCTCCAAATTCATGAGGGCGGGCGGCCGGTGACGCATTTGCTTGGCTTTGGTCAGCGAAATCGTCTTTTGCTGATACGTCGTGGTAACGGGTTGCGTGTCATCTCGGTCAATGGTGGCCTTCATCAGTGCGGCCATCCACAAACGACCGGCTTCGACATTGGGCAAGGCAAAGTAATGAACCATTGGCTTGGTAAAGTTGACGGCCCTCGAGAGTCCAGCTCGCGGCGGCGTAAGCTTGAAGATGAAAACAGACTCGTTACCCTTATCCGCCGCGCTGCTTTCGCTGCCCATAAGTGCCTGGCTCGGGCCGCTGCTAGCTGCTCCGGTGAGCGTGGCATGCAGGCCCGTCAGCCTCTCATTGCCCGCGGGCAGAACACGGTGGAAGGAAATGTCAATCAGACCCTTTTCTTGGTCATCGTCTTCCGAGTAGTAATAGGCCAGACGGCGGCCCTTGAGAACAAACAATCGTGGTTTCCACGTCGTCATGAGGTTGGAGCTCTTCTTCTTCATCCATCCGTAATAGTCGGCGGTTTTTCTGGCTTCCAGGGGCGTGATCTTCTGGAGACCTCGTGTATAAGCGCTCGTGTCCTTCTTGCCCTTTCGCTTGCTGCCCTTGCTCGAAGGTGTTGCGTTGAAGCTCTTGCCGGTACCTGGCGACTCCATCTCGAGGCTCGGGTCTCCCGAGGCTGTGCTCGACGTGGTTCGGGCAGGCGAGTCCATGGCTCCGTCCGGAGTCGTCAAGTCCTTGGATCGATTGTGCGTGAGTCTGTCGGAAATGGCTCGCATGCCCGGGCGACCCTTGTTCGTCGGCTTGGTGACCACGGTGGCGAACCAGTCGGAGGCAGAGCCTTGCTTTGCTGCGTTGGAGATGGCGTTGGCATTGGAGCTGGCGTTGGGGCTGGCGTCGGCGGCGACTAGAGGTGAGGATGCGGACCTGATGGGATGCAATCCGTTGTCGATTCTCGTCACAACTGGCGATGGTCCGCTTTCCTTGGCTGCGGCTGTCGGGCGAACCGATTCGGTTGTTGTCGTCGATGCTGTTCTTCTATGTGTTGTCGACTGCACACCGAAAATCTTTTGCATCGCGGGTGAAAAGCTCGGATCGCGGAACGAATCGACACTGCCGAACCGTGAATGCCGCGAAAGCGCCGTGGCACTTCGGACACGCTGCTCTTCAGCATAACTCGACTGTCTTGAATGCCCGGCAGCGCTGTCCCGTTTACGCAAGACATTGCGTCGTCTTCCATCGGTCTCTGTCCCCGAAAAGTAGCCTCTGTCCAAATCGACAGCCGAATCTTGCAGTTCTGGGTCCAAGCCGGTCATGATGCCCTCTTGCAAACCAGCGGAAGAGAGCGGGCGTGAGGAAGGTGGCTGACCACCGAAGGCGTTGCCGAGAGTCCAGTTGCGATCGAAGGAAGCCTCCTTCTTGTGGTACATCCTCGATTCCATCATGGCTCCAGTCCGTGACGAAGCCGCCGACGGTGTTGCGCGCGGTTTGGCGCCAGTCTTTGGTGGCGGCTGACCTCGATAGTCGGTGGAAGAATGCGGACGCGAGTGATGAAGCTCTCGCACGGATGCGGCGGAAGGACGTTTGGTGTGCTTCGCTCCCGTAGGACTATCATGGCTGCTAGCTGCGGACATTGGGGACCGCAGCGTCGTAGGACTGTCTTTCGAGTTTTGGCCAAACGAACCGCGATGGGATGAGAAGCGGTTGGAGAGTGACGACATTGCTGTAGTGTTGATACGAAGTCTCTGGTCTTTGACATCTTCCGATCCTGCATCGCTGCCCCAAGTTTGTGTCGTTCGCCTCGTACAGGGCGCTGCGAGGCTCACTTCGTCTTGCAGGGCCTTGATCTTGTGCCATGTCTTTAGTCGTCTGCCAACAGAGCCCAGATCAAAAGCCTTGATAAATAATGAGCTCTGATCCATGCCCAGAAGCACTTCGCCGCTAATCTCTTGGTCTCGAAACACTTCGCAATGTTGCTTCTCCACTCCAGATGTGAAAAGATACTCGGCGACCTGATCGGCATTCCACGACTCGACTTCGGCCCGCGTGTGTTCCCCGTCTTCCTCCTCATCTGTTTCTTCGCCTTGTATGTAGGACATGCGATGATCAAGCACCATGCTGTATTCACTTCCTGAGTCATTGTTTGCGTGGGGGATCCGAAGACCGCCGTTACTCGTAGAGCCTCGTAAGTGTGTAATATGTTCGTTAATCACATTCAAGGTATCATTAAGGACTTGATTATCATGGTCGTGGCTCGGTGGACGCGTAGACTGTCGATCAGGTGAGCTATTTGCCGTAGTGCTCGGAGAAGAAGATGTGTCCAATGTCTCAGGCTGTACGGGTAACGATATTGAAAAGTCATGTAGCTCGGAGGGTGCTGGAATGTATGACGACTCGGTGAGTGACGGTGCAGCGTTGGGTGTAATCATTAATTCCGAGCCCTCATCAACGTCACTGGTCAGTGGGGGCGAGACAAGAGGTTTGGACGAAGCATATACAGGTATGTTCTTTGGCGATGGACGTGTGTAGACTTTTTGAGAACCTGCATTTTAGCATACGGCCTTGGCATCTTCACAAAGGCAAGGGGTTAGATCGTACCTTCGGGAAACAGTCCGGTGTTTCCATTGACAAGATGGCGGCCCAAGAACCACCCGTCGCCAAATTCGTCATCTCGTTCAATAAGCTCGACTCGATCTCCCTTGGAGAGGCTCAATTCATCGGAGCTTCGTGCTTGAAAATCATCTGTAACGGAGGCACAAGGTCAGCGTACCCTCACCTCGAAAAATACCTTGGAAACAGGGAAGAGTGAAGAAGCAGGCGGGTATTCTCGAATGCGGGCGACGAGGTAAACCAAGCATTTCTTGCGGGACTTGGTCCGACGAAGGTGTGAATGGCGTCGTGGAGGAGTAGCAACATACGAATTACTAGCAAGGTATCTCCCACCTCGGGACGAGCCGGTGGCTCGCCGACAGTCCGCGTGGCCATGATATCCGGATGTCAGGAAGAAAAGAAGTCGCTACCAATAAATTTCTTTGGGTATTTGAGAGAAGAGCACGGGGTTTTCAGGTCCTGATGACGCAAATGAAGCCCCGGTGATGGATAGGAATGCACAGCCTAGCGACGTGGGAATCACAGGTCCCTCCTCTTCTTCTTCCTATTTTTTTTTCTCTTTCGCCTTTATTCAGGACCTCAATACAGAATCGAGACAGGCTCAGGCGTGAAGGAGACGACCTGCGCCATCAGGTCGGGTTCGAATGGGGGGTTGATGAGTCGCAATAGATGAAAAGCTGAAAACCGATGTGGCCAGTGCTGCACGGATTCGGTTAAGGCGCCGATTTGACGACAACAGAAGGCGCGCTGCCAGTATCGCTTTTTCGGTACAGCCTCTGGGTGGCGTGGGCGATGGAATAAAGGTCTGGTGAAATGAACGTGGGTGCGGTGTGTGCGGACGTGTGCGGACGTGGACGTGGACGTGGATTTAAACGTGGATGTGGACGTGGGAAGTGGAACGGGTGATGCAGCGAGCCGCCGAGCGAGATGGAGATGGCGGATGGCGGATGGCGGAAGGCGGAAGGTGGCAGACAGGCAGGCAGGCAGGCAGGCAGGCAGGCAGGCAGCTGGATGGACGGGTTCCCTCTACATTCCGTCTGGAAGGGTGGATGTGGAATGGGCTGGGCGGTGGCTCCAACAAGCGGCCAGGTACTTGTACATGTACCTACCGGCCTAGGGAACTGAGGTAGTGCTCGCTTCCAGTTGGTTGGCAGAACATGGTATTGGGAGAATCAACAACAATGACCAAAATGGGAAAGGAAAGAGAAAGAAAAAAAAAAAAAAAAAAAAAAAAAAAAAAAACAAAGAAAAAAGGACAGAAAGAGAAGAGATAAAAAAAAAAAAAAATCAAGCCGTCAACACTGGCCAGCCTGTATTCTAGTGTTCCGTGGCGTGGCGCCGCATGAATTCAGTCCGTAGCTCCGAGTTTATCCCTTGGAGTCTGGTGGGTGGTGGTGTGAGCTGGTGTGAGCTGGTCTGGTCGTCTTGATTCTCGACTGTCGACTCTTGAGGTCATGACGGGTCTTGTTGACGGGTCTTGTTGACGGGTCTTGTTGACGAGTCTTGTCGACTGGTCTTGTCGACGGGCCAGGCACGACCAATTTGTGAATGCCGTCAATCATGGCTCGACAAGGCGTCATGGACCGTCCCAGCCTGTTTGTTCATTGGACCCATACGACCCATACTTACATGTACCCGGTGACACCCCCTTTTGCTATTCGACCACTCCGACTCGCTCTCCCGAGTCCAAAGACCAAAGCTCCCTCCCTGCTCCTGTGCACACTGCACACCGTTGATGGAGCGCGTCGGCATCGCATGACTAAGATAAAATGAGATTGCAAAGCTGGCTCCGAGCCAGGGCAGCCCGGGCGGCAGGAGCAGCCGCAGCCGCTCCTGCTGCAGCAGAGCCCTGTGCAGCCCCGCGGATCGCATGGCCATCCGTATCGCCGCCAAGTCCTTGCCGTTCTCGCCGTTCTCGCAGTTTTCGCACTTTTTGCCGCCCTCGCCGCCGTCTTGAGCCTCTTCGTTCCTCCGCCGCCCTTCCCTTTGTCCCTCGCCCATCCATATCCTCCCCTTCCGCTTGCTTGGGTGGCCGGACCTTCACAGCAGCCGCAGCCATGTCCGCCCGCGTTTTGGACGGCGTTGCCATCGCCAAGTCGATTCGCGAGAGAATCGGAGCCGAGATTGCCCAGAAGCAGCAACTCAACCCCCGCTACAAGCCATGCCTCAAAATTATACAAGGTACGTCATTCGCGCCCTCTGGCTTGTGACATTGCTTTGCATCAAGTTAAAGACAAAACAAAAAAAAAATACACCTTACTAATAACTACTATATCTGCAGTGGGCGACCGTTCTGACTCTTGTTTGTTTCATCCCGAGCCAAACACACACACACACACACACCCTTTCTCCCCCGCAAGCCGCAATCGTGAACCACAATGTCGTAGCTAATTCAAGCCAATTCGCTTCTGTAGCCACGTACGTGCGCATGAAGCTCAAAGCGGCCGCTGAGGTATGATGACGAGAGGAAACGCGTTTGCTCAGACGCTCCTGGCTAACCTCCTTTTGTTTTTTTTTCTGCAGGCTGGCGTCACTTGCGAACTCATACAATGCCCTAACGACATTTCCGAGGTCGAATTGCTCGACCAGATTCGCCGTCTGAATCACGATCCCGCGGTCAACGGAATCCTGGTGCAGTTGCCACTTCCTGCTGGTCTCTCCGAATACAACATTACTTCTGCTGTCGCCGATGAGAAAGACGTCGATGGCTTCGGCACAAACAATATCGGCGAATTGGCCAAGCGTGGTGGTGCTCCCATCTTCACCCCATGCACTCCCAAGGGTGTCATGTACATGTTGAAGGAAGCCGACATACCCATTGCCGGCAAGACGGCCGTGGTGCTGGGCCGGAGCAACATAGTGGGAGGTCCTGTGAGCTACCTCTTGCGTCACGCCGATGCAACCGTCACCGTCTGCCACTCCAAGACTCAGGATCTGGAACTCTATCTCAAACACGCCGATATCGTCGTCGCAGCCATTGGCCAGGCTCAATTCGTCAAGGCCGAGTGGTTGAAGCAGGGGGCTGTCGTCATCGACGTCGGCACCAACTTCATTCCCGACGCCACCAAGAAGAGTGGCCAGCGTATGGTTGGAGATGTCGATTTTGAGGGCGCATCCAAAGTTGCTTCCGTCATCACCCCCGTCCCTGGTGGTGTTGGCCCCATGACAGTGGCCATGTTGCTCCAGAACGTGGTGGAAGCCACCGATCTGTTCTTCGAGAAGGAGAAGTTGAGAAGGACGATCCCTCTCCCGCTCAAGCTCAGGACACCTGTGCCATCCGACATTGCCATCTCCCGCGACCAGACTCCCAAGCAAATCACTCGTATCGCCGCCGAGGTTGGCATTGCTCCTCATGAGCTGGAGCCGTACGGAGCCTACAAGGCAAAGGTTGACCTTGACCTGCTCAAGCGCCTCGAGCACCGCAAAAACGGGCGATATGTCGTAGTGACCGGCATTACTCCGACTCCCCTCGGCGAGGGCAAGTCTACGACAACAATGGGTCTTGCGCAAGCCCTGGGAGCACATTTAGGGCGATTGACGTTTGCCAATGTCCGACAGCCAAGCCAAGGGCCGACTTTTGGAATCAAGGGAGGTGCCGCTGGTGGTGGTTACAGTCAAGTGATCCCCATGGATGAATTCAACTTGCATTTGACAGGGGATATCCATGCCATTACAGCAGCCAACAACTTGCTTGCCGCCGCCATCGAGACGAGAATCTTCCACGAAAACACTCAAAAGGATGGTCCTCTCTATCGACGACTTGTGCCAGCTAAGAACGGAACACGGAAGTTTGCCCCCGTAATGTTTCGCCGTCTGAAGAAGCTGGGCATCGACAAGACTAACCCTGATGAGCTCACCGAGGATGAGATTCGCCGATTTGCCCGCCTTGATATCGACCCCGACACGATTACTTGGAGACGAGTTCTGGATGTCAATGATCGCCACCTCAGAGGAATCACCGTGGGCACTGCTCCGACGGAAAAGGGCCAATCGCGTGAGACCGGCTTCGACATCTCCGTTGCAAGCGAATGTATGGCTATTCTAGCGCTCAGTACCAGTTTGGCTGACATGCGTGAACGGCTGGGTCGCATGGTCGTCGCCACATCCCGCAGCGGCGACCCCGTTACCTGCGACGATATTGGAGCTGGCGGTGCCTTGACGGCTCTGATGAAGGATGCTATCAAGCCCAACCTCATGCAGACGTTGGAAGGCACGCCCGTATTCGTTCATGCGGGCCCATTTGCAAATATCAGCATCGGGCAAAGCTCCATCATTGCCGATAAACTTGCTCTGAAGTTGACTGGTACCGAGCCTGGCGAGAATCACAGCGACTCGGCCGGATTTGTTGTGACGGAGGCCGGATTCGATTTCACAATGGGAGGAGAGCGCTTCTTCAACATCAAATGCCGCACATCCGGGCTCGTCCCAGACGTCGTCGTGGTAGTTGCTACTGTTCGAGCTCTGAAAGTGCATGGAGGCGGTCCTCCCATTGCGCCAGGTGCGCCTCTTGACGCTGTGTACAAGGAGGAGAATGTGGACATCTTGCGAGCTGGTTGTGTCAATCTCAAGAAACACATAAGCAACGCCAAGTCGTTTGGCATCCCCGTGGTTGTTGCTATCAACAAGTTTGCCACGGACACGGAAGCCGAAATCGCCGTTGTCCGTGAGGAGGCCTTGTCTGCTGGCGCCGAAGATGCCATCCTCGCTGACCACTGGGCTCAAGGTGGCAAGGGAGCTGTCGATTTGGCCCGAGGCGTCGTTGCCGCCAGTGAAAAGCCAAAGGAGATGAAGCTTACGTATGATCTGAACGGTACGGCGCAGGAGCGTATGGAAGCCATTGGCCGAAAAATGTATGGTGCCGCCAATGTTGAGTTTAGCGAGTTGGCCCAGAAAAAGGTTGATACCTACACCAAGCAAGGCTATGGTAATTTGCCGATTTGCATTGCCAAGACGCAATACTCACTGTCACACGATCCTGATTTGAAGGGTGCTCCTACTGGGTTTACTGTTCCCATTCGAGACGTTCGCATGGCTGCCGGAGCTGGATATCTGTAAGTGCACGCGCTAGCTAATCAGACAACAAGAACAATATTGTGGCTCCAGATGAGATTTTTTTGTGGCATTTTTGGGACTAACTATTGTCGACAGATATGCTCTGGCTGCTGATATACAGACGATCCCGGGCTTGCCCACAGCCCCAGGATACCTCAACGTGGACGTGGACACGGAGACTGGCGAGATTGACGGGCTCTTTTAAAGAAATCGACACAGCATCTGTCGTTTGGAAGAAGCATTGCATCTCCGACGCATTTACTTTTTTTTTTTTAAAGAAAAAAAGAAAGAAAAAAGAATCACAGAAAAATAGAAACCCTTATATGGTTGATATGATTGCCCTTTACAAAGAGGGGCACGGCCCCCTACTTACTCAACGACACACGGCAGGTTCAAGACTCATCAAGGGCAGGGCAGCGAGATGATTTTATCGGGGGACTTCAACACAAATTTGGCGCGCGGGTTCGACGAGCATTCCCAGCTTATTATATTATTATTATTATTATTATTATTATTGTATGTATTGCATTTTGGACGTCTTGGTACGCTTGCATATAGATTACCATGAAGATACGTACATTGGTTTGGGGGGGTTTTTTTTTTTTTCGTTTTTTTTGTTTTTTGTTTTTTTTTTCCTTCCTTGCTGTACATGTCGATTGTGTTCCGGATACAATTGTGAAAGAAATCATGTACGACAGGGAACTTGCAATGCATGTGCTCAGGAGTCAGGCGGGACTTATGTGGGCCGTGCCGCTTTGCAGTGTGCACAACACAATGACCCGGGGACGGCTGCGATGCATCGTATCCGTGCTATCCGATGCATGTTCTCTTGGACGGATTTGGTGCGTTGACGTAGCCCGTAGTCTTACTTGGTGGCCTGCAGCCCAGAAGCGTCCGACAGTGCCGTTTGTGCATGTTTGTACTTTAATGCCTCTAGTACCTACAGGTACTCACCATCGCGCGCCATGCCGGACTGTGGTGACGGATTAGGTAAGCAATGACAGGTACCGACTAGGTGCCTAGTACTTGGATGGCGGGGCAATGCGAATATCCTGCCGCTGGAAGGTGGTCACCTCATGGTCGACCTGCATGGTGATCAACTGCTTTGCCAATTGACCGGAAAACGTGACCTGTTTCCTGAAGCAGCTCACCCCTTTTTCGTTCGGCTTGGTCTCCGAGGGCGCTCCCAACCTCAATTGTATTTTCCGAATCTGAGGCTCGATTACCTGCCAGAGGTCGGCAATCGACTCTAGGTAGGAACTTTTACATGTATCTCCTAATGTCACGTGGCCGTTCATGAACTTGCCGTTGTCCGAGAGTATCCGCCCCACTACCACTCCCAGGAACAGAACAACCACATGACAACGACTTTGCAAGCAAAGCATAGAAAAAGCGGCAACGACCTCTACATCTACATCATCCTGACTCCACGAGCCGTAATTGTAGCGAGCTAGAACCTCCTACGCCCCCAGCTCTTTCTTTCTTTCTTTTAGAAAACCGTTAGAAGCACCTCTGTGCAGCCACATCCGAGAACATTCTCGTCAATCTCCTCAACTGTTGGGTTACCCGCGGGGTCCGCTCAGCCTGAAATCAAAAGTGCAGCCCTCGACGGTGCATTCCTGTAGGTAAGCAAATGGACACCGACATCGGCCCCTAGGGAGGAAAAAAAAAAACATGGCAGCTATTATACTGACTATTCAGAATTTCTGTATTGTTATTATTATTATTTTTCCTTTTTTCTCTTCTCTTGCGTTTAGAGTCTCCTTCAGCATCATGGATTCCATTCGAGCCGTCGGCGGCTCATACACGTCCGCCGGGAAACCGAACCCCGTCACGGAAACACCGGAGCAACTCCTGGATGTTTTCAAAGCCGCAGCGCTCTCCGTCACCAAACTGTACAAGACTTCAGCTCTGGCGGAATCGAGGGCAAGAACAGAAGGCTACCAGGACTGTCTGAACGATGTCCTGACGTTTCTGGACAAGGAAAATATGGGGCTCAAGGACGGAGAGGGCTGGTCGATCAGGAAGTGGGCGACGGAGCGCCTCGACGGACGCGATGCGAGTCATGTACACAGTACGGAAAGCGAAGACGAGAATGAGCGAACGGAGCGAACCTCATCTCCCGATATGGCCACAAGAACGAGCGTTGAGCCTCCAACTGCGACGGCGGCGGCCGCCAAACGAGCCGAATCTCCCAAGTCCAGCGTTGTCTCAATCTCAGAAGAACCAATGTCCATTGTCGTGCCCTCACAGGACAACTTTACGTTCCAATCATCACACCCGTATCCGAATATCGCGACTCTGGACCTGTCGGACTCGTCCCGCTCCCGTGACGTCCAACAATCACTGTCATCGGCCCGGGGCTCAAAGTCGCGGCTCACTGGACACAACTCGAAATCTAGTTCCCGCGGCATGGGGCATCTCGGCAAGGGGGCCGGCACCAAGCGTAGATGGGACTTTGATGACTTTTTCGACGGCTGTTTGGGAGGCAAGGAGCCGTTTGGGAATGGAGGAAAGAGAAGTCGCCATGCTTGATTGGGGAGGGTGGTGGAGAGTCATGTAGGCAAAGATCATGTCGAAACCAAGATGTGAATGATAATGGTGCAAACGTTTTCTACGGGTACATTTCAGGCGGTGTGCACATATTTGGCAGCAAAGGGGGGCATGGGAGCTAGCATAGGCATTGGTCGGCGTTTTTCTTTCGATTCGGCAGGGCCTCGATATTGGCATTGGCATTTGCATTTGCTCGGGTGCAACGACCGGTGGTCTTGGTTTTTTTTTCTTTCTTTTCTTTTTCTATTTCGTCTTTTTTTTTTTTTTTTTTTTTTTTTTTTTTTTTTTTTTTTTTTTTTTTTTTTTTTATATATCTTTGCATTGTACTTGGTTTCATAGAACTGGTCAAAGGGGGAGAGGGGCGGGCTGTTGAGAGCATCTTCATAGCGATACCTATTGTTCAACAGCTTTTGCTGCTGAATGACACCAGGACTAGTAGCTCCGGCTACCCCATGTTTTCCTTTTGTACAAGACAATCATCATATCCGTTGCCGTGACAAAAAGAAGAAGAAGAGAAGAAGAAGAAAAACTCATTCATAGCCAGAATGCTCCTGCTCCTGCTCCTGCTCCTCCATATCCAATCGTCGCTTCAACGCCATGTTCTCGCGCTCGAGTTCCTCCAAGTGCTGCTCCATCAAGTCCAATCTCTCCGTGGCGCCCATGACCACCTCCTCCGAGATTCTGGCAAGCCTCCACAGGCGCAGAATCACCACTAGCGATCCGATGGACTCTGTGAGACCCTGAGACGCCATATCAATGACAAAACTTACGACAATGACCAGCGCGTCAAACAAGTGAAACCAAGACGCGAGGTAGCTATCCAGAGTAGAAATATATAAGACAAAAGAAGAGAAACGGAGAAGATCAATCAATCAGCTTCGATTTTTTTTTTTTTTTGTTTTGTCTTTTCTCGTTACGTGATGCATTGCGTCTCACGCCTCGAAGAAGGGGGAAGTGGCGACATGATCGTTTTCTCTTCTTTGCCAACATACCTCATTCCAAAGGAAAACAAACAGGCCCCCAGCTCCACCATGAATAAGCTACTCAGCAACAGACCAAGACGCTCCAACGTATCTGTCAAGTCCTGCACCCACGGCTCGTCCCGCTGGTGCATTTCACATGCAATCAGCTGGATGAAGATGTTGGCCAGCAGGGCCACCACGTCCAGAGCGACCATGGACATGACGAGGAAGTGCTTCCTGCGGGACGAGAGCAGGACGCGTCCGCTGCGACGGACATGGTAGAGGTGATGGAGCAGACGGCGGGTTGTGTCTGGTTGTAAGCGTGATGTGGTGGGCTCGGGGAGAGAGGGTAGGAGAGGCGTAGTAGCTGCGTCGGTCATGATGGAGCGTTTTCGTTATTTTATTTTATTTTATGTGTCTCTTTTCTCTTTCTGTTCCTCTTGCTATTTTTCGTTTTTTTCTTTTTCTTGGTCTGTTCTTGATTTCCCCTCTCTTTAGGGAGAAAAGGCGATGCGATGTTGCTTTCGTGGACGGTACTGGGTTGTCGAGGCTTAGGCTGGTCCCTGGATAAGCGCCTACTCAGGCAGGCATGCTACGAATATTTGTAGCGTGTACCCTAATCCCAGGTGTAGTCTTGACATCGGACATGGTCTCAAACTAGTGTCCGCCTGGCAAAGAGTCGGAGTGATCGGTGAGGGAGGGGGACGGCTCCGTCAAAGAGCTACTAGTCGGGCATCGAAGGGGCAAGCTATGACGATGAAACGGGCTTCCGACGGGCTCTGTCGCCTTTTTTTTTTTTTTTTTTTTTTTTTTTTTTTTTTTTTTTTTTTTTTTTTTTTTTCAAAAAAAAAAAAAAAAAACACAGGTAAATCAGGTTTGGAGCAAGCCAGCCCCGCCGCTGGCTGTGAGCAGACAACTCGTGATCATGACTTTTCTAGAACCGCTTGGCGGGGGCGGGTGGTCACTTGACAAACGCGGTGGATGCGGAGGGGGGCGCTCTGGCATTGAGGGCAAGAAATCTGGCGGCATGCATTCCTTGAAAAATGAGTGCAAGGGCGAGATGGCATATGTATCTTGGGTCGATGTGAACGTTCAAAGTTGGCTACCAGAACGTGATACGGTAACACAACGGGACTGGATTCTTTGCAGATGGACCAAATCATCAAGTGCAATCCCAGGCTGTCACGCCTGTCCGGTTTTAAAACACCGGCTGGCACCTGCAGCATTGTTATGGTGGATAAACTCCGGCCCCATCCCGCCTCCACGTCAAGCTGCACCGCGGCTTTAGATTGTTGCACCAGAAGATTTCATCCGCGACGCCTCCCGTGTTTCGGTCTAGCTAGACATCCAACATTGTCGTCGTCCTTGTCGTTGTCGTCGTCGTCGTCGTCGTCGCATCATTCGTCCTCAAACTTCCCTCCTCTCCGTCGCCCCAGCTCAGAACCAGCGCATCGCCTCCGTCTTCGTCTCTGCATTCACAGACCCTATCGCGGAATTGATGTCCGTTGAGCGACTCGTGAGTTTCTCTTCTCCCTCCCAGATGCCATCGTGACAAACATTCAGCCTTTTTGCGTCGCAATCGTGCCAAACAAGATCATCTGTCGTGTTTCATACCAGCTGGCGATGATGCACATTTTGCATTGCTGGATTTCCATTTTCATGTCTTGCCTATCGTATTTTTTTTTTCCCTTCTCTTCTTTTCTACTCTTTTCTTCTCTTTTTCTTTCCTTTTTGATTTTTTCGTTGGACGAAAATCGAAAAACGTCATCTTTCGGCATGCAATGCCAGCTTCCTAGAGATCCTCAACTGACTGACCACTCTGCACATAGATTTGACCTCTCTCGCCAGCCACATACTCGTGGGATAACAACCAGCAGAACCAACCATGGCCGACATAAACAACCAGGCAGAGGAGAAGCCCATGGCACAGACTACGGGCCAGGAGCCCGAGACTGACATGACGGCCGCTGAAGAGGTGGGTTGTTTTATTCTCATCCTGGCGAGCATATCGCGCATGGCAATAAGGAATTTCATGCCATGCTCGAGGATGAGAACGGGCACACAAGTGACACAAAAAAGAAGAGACATGGCGGCGGAAAATGCAAGACAGAAAAAGAGGAGAAAAGAAGAAGAAAAGAAAGAAAAGAAAGAAAAAAGAAAAAAGAAAAAAAACTGACAAAATGTGTTGCTGTGTCTATAGGAAGAGATTACGGCCATGAAGCGCCGCGTGGCAGAGATGGAAGAGGAGGCCAAGAAACTGCGGGAAATGCAGGCCACTTTGGAACAGCAGACGGTCGATTTGGCCGACGACAAGGAGTCGATTGATGCGCGCAGCATCTTTGTCGGGAACGTCGACTATTCTGCTTCGCCTGAGGAGATTCAGGCCCATTTTCAGAGCTGCGGCTCCATCAACCGTGTCACAATTCTTTTGGACAAGTTTACCGGCCAGCCCAAGGGGTATGTTGCCCCCAGTATCGTCCCTGGTTTTTTTTTTTTTTGTCTCTCTCTTTTATTTCTTTGTTTTCCTTCTTCTTGCTAGATTTCTTGCTAGCCTTGAAAGAGACGTTTCCACTCTTGCACCTTTTTGAGGCCTTGTTCGCTAATTGGTATATTTACAGCTACGCCTACGTCGAGTTCACAGAGCCCAGTCTGGTTGCTCAAGCGCTGGTCCTGAACGAGAGTCTCTTCAAGGGCCGCAATATCAAAGTCACTCCAAAGCGAACCAATGTTCCTGGCATGAGTCGGGGCCGTGGCCGTGGCGGATACCGTGGCGGCAGAGGCTTCTTTGGACGTGGTGGATTCATACCGCGAGGAGGCTACCGCGGAGGTTACAGAGGTCGTGGGCGGGGAATTCACACGCCTTACTAGGAAAAGGGAAGCGAGTCCTTCTCAGCGACAGCACCCGAACACTACTGATATCTATTTTCTTCCTTTCTTCTTTCTTTTTTTTTTTTCCTTTTTCGTATCTACATTTTTGTTTTTTTGAGGATTGTGCAAAGCTGGGGTAGGGACGTTTCTCTCTCGGAGATTTTAGAACGCGATGATGAGTCCGGGGCAAGGAAAAGTGGTTTTCATAACAGAACGGACACACGGAAGATGGGGAAACGTACTGGCCACGGGAATGAAAGATATTTGATACCATGGTTTTACACAGCCGTCCAGTAGCAGGGAAGTGAGTGAGTGTAAAGGAGATGACCAGAAAAGGAGAAAAAAAAAAGACTAGGGCAATAGGACAACGAAGAAAGGAGAAAATAACAAATAAAGCACAAGAAAAGTCGTGGTCATGCATAGGGAGGTTCAGGGTCCGGGAGGAGACGGACACAGCGGCAATGACTTGGAGTTTAGGGTCTGATGATGGTTCCTTTTTTTTTGGTGGGGGGCACTTCCTTTCTCTTTTTATTCATAATGAGCTCTTGCGATGGTGATAGCTATGAGCTGGCGCGCTTCGTGACGATACCAAGGACAAGGAAATGAAAAGAAATACAGCAGGATATTTGTTCGTCGCGTGCTTTGGTGGGGGCGCGGGCAAGGGCTTTTTTCAACCTTTTGGGGGAATGGGGGTTTGAGGCACAAACTAGGTACCTACTACCTACCTACTTACCTACCTACTTACCTAGATACCTAAGGTAGATTCCAAATGAAAACCCTGGGACATCCATGGACGTGTGCGCGTTGTGGACATGTAGAGGCTATGCGAAAAGAACGAGAAAAGAGGGGGGATGCAGAAGGGAAGAGCACATGGAAGCGGGAAGCGGGAAGCGGGACGTTATGCCTCGGGATAAGGATGCTACACACCCTATTCAAGATTGTTAGGTTTCGTGGTTGTGAGGGCGGAAACACTTGTGCCGGGTTTCGTTCTTTGACGGGGTGAAGGGGGGCTACAGAGGTATTGAGCTTGGGTGTTTGCTTCATGGTTCCATGGTTTCGTGGTTTCGTGGTATGTGCTTCGATGAGGGTTTCAAGGACAGAGGTGTGTGTTGTAGATGGGAAGACCACATGGGACGTCGAAACTGCGTGGATCCGCCGAGGGATTCTCATATATTCATGTACATATGCGTAGGATACAGACAAGGGGAGCCTCCAAGCGTGTGAAAGGAGAAGAGACCCATTCTTGTCGCGGCACAAGGTAGCGGGCAGAGTGGCCTTTTCGATCTTTTCCAACCTCCGCGGCGATCAATGCTGCAAGATGGGAATTCGCCTTGGCGGATCCGGTGGGGCCGTTAAAATCTCCGTGTCGGGGGCGGGAAACGCGGGAAACGGGTGGGTAAATCTGAGAGGCCAAGTCCATTCCATGTTGGGTCTCGTTTTGTACGGTGACCGACCTTTGATGGTTGAGCTTCGATGGTTGAGGTTTGCTTGGTGCGCAAAAGCACATCGCCATGGGCGTGTGTTTGGACGGGATTTGTAATACGATGGACGGTCGTGCCAAGGAAATTTACTACTTCTACGGGTTGAATATAGCACGCTTTTGGCGAGGCTTGGCATAGCCTAGAGATACAACCCATGAGAGATTCGTCGAAATGTCGCAGCAACTTTTTTTTTTTTTTTTTTTCTTTTTTTTTCTTTTTTTTTTCTTTTTTTTTCTTTTCTTTCTTTCTTTCTTTCTTTTTTTTTTGGCAGCCTGGAACCCAAACGAAGAGAAAATAAAATGGCTGGGGCCACGGAGCGATTGCACCGCGCTGCCTCAGCCAACCGAACACGCAGAGAACAAGCACTTGCCATCGCGGCTCTATTTTCATCAAGCACCTGGGGACACAACAACCTGGACATGGACGACATGGACCTGGTGCTGAGATGTCAGCGTCGGATGGCCAATTTCGGATCGGATGTGATGCGGCACCTGGAGCATCAACAAATCATGACTGCATAAGCAGGTATATACGGTATGCAATATGAACCATGAACCCATGTGTGGTATGGTGCCGTGCAGTATAGGTATTACCGCGTGATATTTTTTTTTTCTGACACACACCTTCTCCGTCTTATTTTTTGCTTTCTTTTGACACGAGAAATAATGGCACCTCGCCGCCACGCATGGTTCGGCGCATGTAGCCGCCAGACCGGTTGATGGTATACCTCGGAGTTGCTGCGCACGTCTCCATGTGGGATCGGGTCAGGTCAATGGGTCGGTCAACCTCGAATGTCTCGTTTCCCCTCCCCGGAGGGCAGCAATGTACCTGACTCGTTGGAAACAAAGATGAAAACTCCAAATTGGCTGCGTGTAATTTACGCGTCTGCCTGCGGCCACCGCGACAGAAGAGGGGTAGTTCAAGACTCCAAGCACGTAGTGTATTGTTGCTTCCTTTCTTCCTTTCTTGTTTCCAACAATAACAAGTACTTGCTTGGTGCCTGAGAGAATGATGAATGATACCAGACCAGAGACCAGAGACCAGAGACCAGACACAAGACACAACCCAAACTCTATCCGTCTGTCATCGCTTTGGTGTTTCGATGCCGATATTTGATTGGCCAGGTTCATCTCCCCTTGTGCCGGGATACTTGTGTATAAATGCTGGTGGTCATCATTGATCAGTTCCAAGATGAGCTGTCCAAGTGCGCAGTGGCAGCAAGAAATGACACCAAGGCGTTGTGGAGCAATCAATACAGTCCGGCCAGGCCCATGTTGATAGTCGATACATGTAACCCCCATCCAGACTACCTACTAGGTGGGTACCTAAAGTACTTAGGTAGGTGGGTAGGTAGGTAGGTACCTAGTAGGTAGGTACTGATCCCGGCTGGCTTCAACATTGAATGTTCCTGCCGGCTTCCTGCTGCCTTCCTGCCGGCGGCCGCCCTGGGCCACCCTGGGCCACCCACCTTTCGTCACTAATAACACTGTCTGCCCAGGGCCATGTGTGTGCCTAAAAGTGGTGCCAGGCGCCAAGAGTGGTGCGCCAAAGTGGTGCGCCAAAGTGTCATCTGCTGGTGCCCTGGTTGGATTCAGCCATCTGGCACGCACTGCACTGCCTCAAACCTCAGTGCTCCCTCCCACTTGACGCTTGCACTTCCGCATCGCAGAGTCGTCGTCACTTGGACCGTCGACACCGTCATTCTCCAACCACCAACCAATCCCCGGTGGGATCTCATCCTCGCCGCCCGAGTTTTTCCCCTTCTTCTTAATCTTTCTACTGCGGATTTCGTCTCGGTTCTCATCTTCGAAACCTACGCCATCGGACGGTCTTGCACTGCTTCAAGTCCCCGTTCCGTCCATCGTTGCGACCACGATCATGAGCGCCCGTACCGAAGCTGGTCTGCCTGGGTGAGTGGTCACACAGCACGCTTTCTCCCCCCCTCCCCTTTGATCTTGATTGCTTCTTTCTTGTTGCAAAAGCCAAGCGGTCCGTTTTGGCCTTCTTCAGCTGCCACGCACAAACGGTGTAAATCCTCGTCTTGGCATCGTCACAAAACTGACAATCGTTGCAGCAAGCTCAATCTGCGCGTCACGAGTATGTCCCTATGTCCCGATGTCCTCGACCGTCTCCCGCCCCTCACCTCCACATTCATACCTACCGGGTCCCGTCCATCAACAACCCTTGAGACCATACTAATGCTTTTCCCCCGACAGTCATCGCCGCCGATGGCCTCTACAAGAGAGACGTGTTTAGTACGTTTGGCACACCGGATCATTCCCACCTGCCCCTTTGTCTCATTTGCTTTATCCAGTCCCTCTCAACTTCAACTTTCACTTGTCTAATCATAGCAGGGTTTCCCGATCCTTTCGCCGTCGCGACCATCAATGGCGAGCAGACCAAGACGACCTCCGTCAGCAAACGAACGTTGAACCCTTATTGGAACGAGAGCTTCGATTTGTACGAACCCAACCCCCCCCCCCCCCAACTCCGGGCTCCCTTTTCTTCTGCCCGTCCTTACCATTCCTCAACTCCATGCACCTCTCGGTGTATGGCCTTGCAAAGCAAATGATGGTTTTGTGCCCGAACATATAACCCACTAACTCAACTCCCATTCCATAGCCGAGCGAACGAGGGCAGCATTCTTGCGGTGCAAGTGTTTGATCAGAAGAAATTCAAGAAGAAGGATCAAGGCTTTCTCGGTGTCATTAACATCAGGGTTGGAGATGTAATGGCCGACCTCAGTCCTGATACAGATGGTACGCACCACGCAGCCACGGCCTACACAAAGGGTACCCCTTCACCCAAACAGCCTCTAACAGGTATCCTTCTTTACTAGATCAAATGCTCACGAGGGACCTTAAGAAGTCGACTGATAACCTTGTGGTCCATGGGAAACTCATCATTAATCTGTCATGTAATCTCTCCACTCCCATACGCGGAGGACAGGCTTCCAGTAGTAGCAGACCAACATTGACTGTCCCTGGCGCCTCCGGCTCGTCAGTTTTATCTGCTCCCGAGGGTCGCCCGCCTCCTTCACTTTCGAGCTCGAATAGCACACATGCCGGGCCTCCACTAAGCCTACCTCATCATCCTGCTCCGTCAACTTCCACTGCCGCAAACGGCACGAACGGTTCGATTTCTTCACGACCAACGAGTCAGCTGAGTCCCTTCGAGGACAATCAAGGCCGTCTTCCAGCGGGCTGGGAGCGTCGAGAAGACAATCTAGGACGCACCTACTACGTTGATCATAACACTCGCACAACCAGCTGGAATCGCCCAACAGCCGGTGGCGCTACAGAAGCCCGAAATGACCGAGAAGCCGCCACTCAGGTTGAGCGACAAAGACATCAGAATCGAACCCTACCGGAAGACCGCACAGGTGCCAATTCCCCCACGTCATTTCAACAGCAACAAGGTGGTGGTCAAGCTCAGCTTAGCAGTAGCCCATCGGGCGGCGCTACCAGTACCGCTCTCACCACCACCAATGTCCACCCAAACGCCAACGCCAGTGCCAACGCCGGTGCCAGTACCAGTGCCAGTGCCAGTGCCAGTGCCAGTGCCAGCGCTGGCGCCGGCGCCAATGCAACCGTGATGCATACGGGCGCCACGAGTCCAGGCACAGGCGAACTCCCTCCTGGTTGGGAGCAACGATGGACGCCAGAGGGAAGGTCGTATTTTGTTGATCACAACACGAGGACTACCACCTGGGTGGATCCACGTCGCCAGCAATATATCAGGATGTATGGTGGACAGAATTGCACTAATGGGCAAATCCAACAGCAGCCAGTATCACAGCTCGGTCCACTGCCAAGTGGGTGGGAGATGCGACTCACAAACACGGCTCGTGTGTACTTTGTCGATCATAACACAAAGACGACGACATGGGACGATCCTCGTTTGCCGTCTTCATTGGACCAGAATGTTCCTCAGTACAAGCGTGACTTTAGACGCAAACTCATCTACTTCCGATCTCAGCCAGCCATGCGCATTCTCAGTGGACAATGCCACATCAAAGTTCGACGTGAACACATTTTCGAGGATTCCTTCGCCGAGATCACCCGTCAGTCTGCCACGGATTTGAAGAAACGACTCATGATCAAATTTGACGGAGAAGATGGCTTGGACTATGGTGGCTTGTCTCGAGAGTTCTTCTTTCTGTTGTCCCACGAAATGTTCAACCCCTTCTACTGCCTCTTTGAGTATTCGGCCCACGATAACTATACGCTACAGATCAACCCGCATTCCGGCATCAATCCAGAGCATCTCAACTATTTCAAGTTCATCGGACGTGTAGTTGGTTTGGCCATTTTCCATCGACGCTTCCTCGACGCCTTCTTCATCGGTGCCTTGTACAAGATGGTGCTGGGCAAGGCGGTGGCCCTCGCAGACATGGAGGGCGTCGACGCTGATTTTCATCGCTCCCTCCAGTGGATGCTGGATAACGATATATCTGGCGGCATCTTGGAACAGACGTTCTCCACGGAAGACGAGCGATTCGGAGTGTTGACGACTGAGGATCTCATACCCAACGGTCGCAACATTGACGTTACTAATGAGAATAAGAAGGAATATGTGGACCTCATGGTCAAGTGGCGAATCGAGAAGCGCATCGCCGAGCAGTTTCAAGCTTTCAAGGAGGGGTTCCATGAGCTCATTCCCCAGGATCTCATCAACGTCTTTGACGAGCGTGAGCTTGAACTTCTCATTGGAGGTATCGCCGAGATCGACGTGGACGACTGGAAAAAGCATACAGACTACAGAGGATACACGGAATCGGATGAAGTCATTCAGAATTTCTGGCAGGTCGTTCGCTCATGGGATGGTGAGCAAAAGTCGCGTCTGTTGCAATTCACCACTGGAACGTCCCGAATCCCCGTCAACGGGTTCAAGGATCTCCAGGGCAGCGATGGACCGAGACGATTTACAATTGAAAAGACGGGTGAATTGACGAATTTACCCAAAGCACACACTTGGTATGTTCTTCAGAAACGCCAGCAAAACTGGATTTCTCCGTGATCATTGACTGGTAATGATGACGACTAACTCCATCATCAGTTTCAACCGTATCGATTTGCCTCCATACAAGTCCTTGGAGACGTTGCAGCAAAAGCTCACAATAGCTGTAGAGGAAACCATGGGATTTGGCCAAGAGTAGGAAAGGATCTGAAAAAAAAAGAAAAAAACCTTACGTTGTATATTTGAGGGAATAGAATGTGTGAAGGGGTTGGGGGGGGGGGGGGGGACCCTCATGTCCGGACTTGCTGACTTTGCTTCAAATTCGTCGCTTTGCGTCTCTGAATGAGATTCATGCTGTACTTGCCAGGGTACATCTTATCCTCCACAAATTCCCTTTCACCCTATTCACTCCCCTCTCCTTTTTTTTTTTCCTATTTGGTTTCTGTCATATTTTGAGCCCTACCTCGGGCATCACGCCGGTATCTTGTTCAAAAAACGGCTGTTTCTCATTCCTACTCCTCGTTCCGTCTGCATGGAGCCATGCTTTTTTTTTCTTGTTCTGTTTTTTCCAACATTCTTTCAAAAAGCGCAGAGCATCCATTCTTGGGTATACGTCTTAGTCGGCCCGCGTTTTTTTTTTCTCCCCCCTTTTCTTTATCATCTTTTTCTTTTGTCCTCTGACCGTTCCTTTTTGTCGCATCCTTGTTGTTCGTCCTTGCGGGCAATGGCAGAAAAGGGGGTGATCAGTTCATTCAGGCGCTTGGTAGGGATTTTTCAGAGACATTGCGGAAGTGGTCCAAGGCAAGTCGAGTACGCCACGGAGCGCATATTGTTATTGGTCTGTAGATGAAATAAGATAGAAATTTGCAATATTATTTCCTCTCATTTTCCCCTTCCTCCTTTTTTTCTTCCTGTTCTTTTTTCTGTGCTCTCGACGGGGGAGTCCTGAAGGTGGATTTCTCAACGGGTTCCAGCCCGGTGACATGGTCCATCTCCTGTGGACAAACCATCTGTAGTGCCACCCATGCGCATCAGGCCACGAGACGCGATTCGGTGTTTCTAATTCTCGGTGATGGTGACGGCGATGAATGAGATGCCATGTTTACAGTATGGGTGAGGCGGGCTCCTGATGCGTAATGTTTGCGGCCTCCGTACTCAGGTACAGACCCAGACCCAGCATGACAAAGACAAAGACAAACGAAAACGGCATCACAGCTCGAAAGAAAAAGTATGCAGTAGGCAGTGAATATGTGGTCAGCAATGAGGAAGATGGCGCGCGAAACAGCAACAGCCCCCTCGCGATGTTGTCCTCCCCGGCTTCTGGTAGCATTCATGGAGGGGACTGCTTTGCACTTACGAGCGAGCGCCAGACCGGCGCCACGACGAGTGAGCAGGAGGGCGGTGTTGGGTAGGTTCCGTCGCGATGTTGGATTTTTTTGAAAGATATGTTACAAGACATCCATCATCTTATGGTGGCTTCACTGGTCACCAACTCTCTCATGGAGTTGCCACCGGAATCCGGTATGGCGCGCGATGGTAGTCTACTAGTCATTAGAGAAATAGGTGTGCGGACAACAATCAAATTCATAATGCTCTCTTACTTCGCCCTCTTGCACATACGACCATAGGTGGCAGAAAACTCGGGATCCCGTCCGCTCTCCCATAGATAAGCTGCCAACCGACAGATTAGTAGTTGGGTCGGTGACGACCAGCGAATACCGGTTGTTGTATGTTATGTTTTTATTGTTTTACTCTTTCTTTTGCCCATTTTTAGTCACATCTTCTTTTTTATCTGTTTCTCTCCTCCCCGTTTTTTTTGTTCGTTTTGTTATTCATGCTTCCTAAGCAAGCTCTGTGTGTATTATGTCTACTTTTGGAGAGTGTATATCCTCGCTGACCTGAGTCGCTGTGAACAAAGGGAAAGAGGCGACACGGAAGAGTAGGGGGACTAAGAACAAAAAAAAAAAAAAAAGACGTGAACATGAAAAAAAAAAATAGAAAATGTTAGTGCTACATAGGGATTGTATATACAGGACGGTCTCCTGCTTGCACGGAGGCCGGCAACTGTTACGTCTGGGAATTCGACGGGCAACTATATGACTAGGAATTCGACGTTTTTTCTAGTACCCTTCCACATCCGGTTGCACATTTAGGTTCTGCCGCCTTTGCATACACGTACATATATAAAACATAGAAATGAGTCCCACCGTCTGTGTGTTTCAAGAAAAAAAAAAAAAAAACCCCTGTCGTTCCTCTTTACCGTCGGTACCACATACGCGTGATCTGAGTGTTTCGCATCTTCCTCTGCAGCTGGAAGATGCCGTACATGAGGGCCTCGCTCGTAGGTGGACACCCGGGGACGTAAATGTCCACGGGAACAACGCGGTCACAGCCCCGGACGACGCTGTAACTGTAGTGGTAGTAGCCGCCGCCATTGGCACAGCTTCCCATGGAGATGACCCATCGGGGCTCGGGCATCTGATCATAGACTTGACGCAGCGCGGGAGCCATCTTGTTGGTAAGGGTTCCGGCGACAATCATGACGTCGGACTGGCGAGGGGACGCTCGGAAAATAATTCCCAGACGATCTTGGTCGTATCGCGGGGTCGATAGGTGCATCATTTCGACGGCGCAGCAGGCAAGACCAAAGGTCATGGGCCAGAGGGACGATTGGCGAGCCCAGTTGGTAATGCCGTCGAGGCTTGTTCTATGGAAAAGGAAGAGGGTTAAAAATGACGACGAACCCTATTTTCGACTTTTGGAGGTTTTTGTTCCTTCTTCTCCCTGTTCCTTCTTTCTCCCTCATTCTTTCGCGCTTTCTTTTTGCAGGGTGCAAGCTGGTGTAGCAAAGACATACAAGGCATATTGCAAGACGCTTTTAGGACCCTGCTCGCTGGGAAGGGGAACTTCTTTACGGGCTTTGGCAAGTGATGAGCCTGCGCCGTGAGGCGTCAGGGACGAGGCATCACGGCGGGAGGTGATGGGAACAGAAGCAGCTGCTCGGAAGGGGATCAAGGCGGTCGTGGGCTTGACTGTTCACGATGCATCATCAGTCAATGGTATTCAACGAAGATCAGGGAGCGCCGATGCCGTGCCGTTCGTTCAGGCATTGGAGTCGATATTTCCAACAAACGTAAACGTACCTCGCAAGGCCATCGAGGCAGCGGATCGCGATGGCGACAGCATCTGAGATTTTTGGTGGCGGCTTGTTTTGGTCTTATCTTTTCGACCCTCGTCACGGAATGGATGGACAATTAGAATGGTGTTCGATTGTGTTTGAGGTCTGGAGAGAGATTCGATGCAGTCGTGGATTCGGCGTGGCTGCTCGGTATTGCGGAAACGATGATTGGCTGACATGGGCTGGTTGCTGCGGGCGCGAAGTTTAGCCGAGGCGGACTGGGCGGGCGGGTGGCGAGTCGAGTGGCAAACAGCGTGTAATGACGCCCTTTGTCAAAGGACCAAGACGGACTGGGATGCCCGAGCGGTAGAAACTAGGATTCAAATTGCAATCAATGTTCAGCTAAAGAGGATGCTTTGCCACGCGGCTATTGTTTTGGGATTGAATGTTATGGGAATTGCTGCTTTGTAGTAGTTGTAGACTTATGATATATCTGTTCCGAATTTCTACTAGAGCCAATAAAAGAAAAGAAAAGAATAAAACCTCGTTCTGCCTATGCTCAAAGATGGCACAAAAAAGGCAATATGTGCACCCTTGGATGATTTTTACACATGGGCCGTTGCGGACCCTGGTCGAACTGGCGGGACTGTCTGACGTGACGGCGGGGTTATTGAAGCTCTAAATGTTCTTTCCTGCCGCAATGGACCCAAAGTCGATTGCCAGTTTGGCTGAGCAGCTGCCAGCTGCCAGCTGCCAGCGGATAGCGACGTCGGCCAAGAAGGCGCGAATGGCATCGATATTTCACCATCTTCAAACACCCACCGACAGGCAGACTTGACTCTCTGTTTGGGCATGGGATGATATCAAAGGCCCGGCTGATCATGGTGTGGTCACTGTTCTAGGATGTCCCGGCGTAAAGACACGTGGTGGTGTAGCCTTGCCGTCGTTTGGTTGGGACGTCTTGGGGGCAAGGAAAAGAGGAAGAGAAAGGGCAAAAAAAAAAAAAAAAAAAAAAAAAAAAAAAAAAAAAAAAAAAACCGTCGTTTTCGCTCTTCACGGGCCAAAATAAAGTGAAACACTTGGCTGCGCTCTGGCATCAGCCACCAGCCACCTGCAAGTTGGGACATCGGGAACATCTGGAACACCTAGAACCATAAATCACTTGGCAGGTGCCATGCGCGAAGCTTGAATCCATTCCTCTTCGAACGAACCTGGACCCTCTCTTCTTGTTACATCCAGAAGGAGCTGATGATGTATTCATGATCTATCTAAGAATGCTCACACCACACAAAATGTATGGTATAGGCATATCTGGCAAGATGCCTGAGATATAAGGCTAAACTAGGGTATTATAGTCTGCAGGTTCTAAAGAGATTAGGCTAAGAGGAACCTAGGAATCTTATAATATATAACACTACCCCTATAGCTAAATAATTAGCCTATACTAAATATATATAATATTTATTTATAAAGAAGTGTAATATAGAAAATATTAAATATATTAAAGAGTTTAAAGAAAATTTATATAAGAAAGATTAAGCTTTTTAATAAAATTAATAAATTATAACTAATATTAATATATAAGTAATAAAAATTATAAAGAAAATATATAGAAAAGGAGAAAAAGGGAAATATATAAGTATAATTAATAATACTTATATATAGAAAGCTTAGATTTTATAATTATATTAAGTATATATATAAAGTTATTATATTTATTATGCTTAAGACCTTTAGTAAAGCTATTAGTAATTATTTAATTAATACTAACCTACTTAAGGTAAAAGAGGCTATTATAAATTCTCTATATAATCTATTTATATTATAAGTTAATATACCTTATATAGCTATAATATCTCTTATTTAGTATATTTACCTTAGCGTTTTAACTATTTATAAATAATAATAAAGAATAGATTTAATTAAAGCTAAAGTCTTTAATTAGTTAAGAGACTTAAGTTATAGAGAGTGCTATAAGTATAAAATTAAGGAATTTAGCCTTTATAATACTTAAAGTAATTATAAATTACTACTTTAAGGCCTAAAGAATAGTGCTACTATTAACTATTATAATATAACTAGTAGTAAAGTGCCTTATATTAAGGTTATTACTATAAAAGGCATTACTATAGCTATAGACTTAAAAAATATAATTAGTAGTACCCTAACTATATATACTACTAAAAAGAACCCTTAGTTCTTTTATTCTTTAAAAATATCTCTAAAGGTATTTCTTTAGGTTTATATAAATTTACTTTAAAGCTAGATTTACTATACTAAGCTTATTTACTATATATATAATATTAAGTTTTATATATATTAAAAGCTAGTTAAAGTAACTAATTTTATATTACTAATTCTTTAAAATTCTAATTATTAGGAGGTCTTTTTAATTTAAAGGAATCTTAAGCTTAGGAAGCTAAGGTATATAAGCTAGGATTAGGCTAAAAGTATTATACTATTAAAAAATAGAATTAATATACTTTACTTAATAAAGTAAAATAGTTTAGTAGTTATAATTCTATTTAAATTATATACTAAGGAATATTCTAACTATACCTAGTTACTTAAGCTTATATTATAATTCTAGTATATTAAGCATTAAGTTTATAATAGTATTTAAAGAAGCTACTATAATAATATTATTAATATAAAGAAGTAAGAAAATAAAGTTATTATAAGTAAAAATATATAGCTTACTTAAAAGGCGCTTAAAGCTATACTTAAAGAGCTTAGTAAATATATTATTAAGCTACTAAAGAGAGAATATTAAAAGACTATAAAGTATATAATTAAAGTAATATATATATCCTAACCTATCTATATAGCTATAAGGTTACCTTATAAAAACCTTAGATTTAGCCTTTATATTTAAAAAGATATTAATAGCATTATACTACTACTACTTAAGATTAAGAATAGTAATAATTATATAAAAAATATATAAAGAAACTAGGTATACTATTATAATATAGAAATCTTAAGCATTAAAAACCTTAGAGTATTAGTTACTATAAATAACCTAGTAAGCCTTTAGAAAAAATAGCTTATTAATAAAATATTTAATAGTATAAACCTATTAGCTATTAAAGATAATAGCATTCTTTAGTATATATATAAGACTTTAGCTATTCTTTTATTATATTTTTTTTAATTTTTTAATCTTAGCTAGCTACTAAAAGGTTTAATAGTTAGGTAGCTTATATACCTTAAACTAATTTAATAAAATATATATCTTTATATTTACTATACTTACTACTTATATTATTATTATATAATATAAAGGGTTTATTAAATTATTTAAATTATAGATATTATTATTATAGTATATAAGATTTATATACTTAAGCTCTTTAAAGCTACTAGGAAAAGTGTATTTCTAATTATATATTATAATATATAAATAATTCTTATAAATACCTATATATAATAATTATTTTATATTAAGCTAGGTAAAAAAGGACTTTTAGTTAACTAACTTTAAGCTTTAAGCCTATATATTCTTTACCCTATATTTACTTAATACTTATTATATTTCTTCTTTTTAAAGTAAAAGAGTAACTTTATTTATAACTACTTCTAAAGACTTAGTAATTATAATAATATCTTTTATATTAGCTAAATCTATAGTATTTAGCCTATTCTATATCTCTATATCTTTAATAAAGAAAATAGGCTTAAAAAGCACTTTATTCTTATATTTATTAGGGTTAATAATAAGTTCTTTTATATATTTAAATATAATAAATCGCTCCTTATACTATAATTTTAGTAGGTTCTTTAATATTATTATTATTAATAGCCTAAAGGGACTATAAAGAGGAGGTTCCCTAGAAGAAGTAGTTAACTTTTAGTATATCTAATTAAATAAAAGGTTATAGTTTAGTGTGTTTTTAGTAATATTATAACCTTAAAAGGCATTTATAGTATAAGGTAAGGCTAGGTATTATTAGCCTTTATTTTACTATATAGGGTTATCCTTAGCTATAGAATCTATATAAGGTAGAGTAATAATTCTTCTGCCCTTTTCTTTAAATATAGAATTAACTAATTCTATAATAAATTTAGTTTTATTAAAAGCATTATAAGATATAATAGGGTTCTCTTAAAATTAAATATCTTATACCTTAATAATATAGCTTTCTTTTAGTAGCTAAACCTTAAATAAATAGTATTTATTGCCTTTTATACTTATAAGGCGCCCCTTTTTTACTTTAAGGGATATTTTCTATACTTTAATATGCCTTTTATTAGAAATATATATATAGGCAATATACCTTTAGGTTTAAAGATTTTTTATAAATAAGTTATTAATAAGGCTAATTTTATTAAAAAGCGCTTATTATAGTAATTTTTTACTAAAAGTGCTACTAGTTAGTAGAATATTTATAATTTTAGCTATATACTTTATAATATAAGGCTAAAGTGTATTAAGGAGCTTAGCACTAATTATTAATACTTAAGCTATATTTATAAAGGTTCTCTTAGCTCTTTTAATAATACCTTAATAGGTAGGAATATAGGGAGCCCTAGTGTAATAAATAATACCTTTCTTATAGCAGTAAATTATAAACTTTTTACCTAGGAATTTTATAGTATTATTAGTATAAAAGCACTTAATAGTAAAGCTACTACTTATATTTTCTATAGTAGTTTACTATATCTCTATAGCTTTCTATAAATTCTTATAACTTATAATTAAAATAACCTAGTAAAAATAGGTAAAAATATTAATTATATATAGTATATAGTTTTTACTACTAAATCCCTCTAGTTTATATATAATATAATCCTAAAAAATATACCTAAAAAAGGCATTAATATTAAGTTATAGCTTATAATAAATAATTTAGTTAGCTTTTATAAAATAGTATGCTTTATAGTAAAAATTATATAAAGAAATTAAATTAATTAATATACCTACTTCTTTATATATATAGAGTATTTAATCCTTCCTTATATACTTAAGCTACTTATATAAAAGGCTATATTCTATATTCTTTATAATAGCTTTAGTAGGTAATGCTATAAAGTTAAAGTAAGGTTCTTTATTATATAGCTTAAGCACTATAATATTAAATACCTAATAGAAAGAAGCTATAGGTTATTATTAGAAATAACTGAGGTGGGTGCTGTAGAGCACAGCTTACTAAGGTAGTGGGCTCAGTAAGCGTGCACCCATAGGTCCACTGCTCTGCAGAGTAGAGCACTGTAGCAAGCTGCAGTTAGCTAAATCTCACGTAAAATGGAAGCTTTTGCGTTACTTTTAGCACTATTTAATTCGCTAAAGAATTTGCAATAATAATATCTAATAAAAATTATATCTAATCTCTAACTTTATAGGTGTGCGTAGCTAGTAAGAGTGATTCTAACAGTCTGTATAGTCGGCAGCTATAAGGGGGTTTTTTACTTCCTTCCCTTATATACCCTCTAACCTTATTAGTAGATCCTAGTTGCTAGCTAGGCTTTATAAGCCACTTTTTATTTTCTACAAAATTTATTTATATAGGAAAATAAAAAAAAATAGACTTATGGCCATATAAATTAGCTGCTAATGTGCTTGCTAATTGGTTAACTTAGTGAAAATTAATGCATATAACCTAAAAATTGATTTTTTAGATAATTATATAGAAAGAAAGCCCTAAATTTAGCGATAAAGAATCTAGTCTTAAAATTCTTTATAAATTCCTCCTTATTGCAAAAAACAGTAAAAACCAACGTTATAGGGTAACTACCTTTGCTAACTAAGCTGCCTTTAGCAGCTTAGTTAGCCCGTTTAATCTGTTTCTCTATAGCTTTATTAGTTGCCCTGTAAATCTAATTTAAAGTTAGCTCTATGCCTAATAGCCATTAGCCTAACCGTGCGGCTGTTAGAATAGTTGTAAAAGGGCAGAAAAGATTAAAAAGTGAAGATTTGTGGGGACCTCGCAGCTGCGAGCTCTACGCACGTGACCTTTGGTTGGATTTCCGTAGTTGTGCTGCGCGCGCGCGCGCAAGCTTGCTGGCTTGCACTGGCTTTGCTGGCTAGCAAAGCCCCCCTATAAGATGCTTCTATAAGTGCTATAATTATAGCACTAATAGTGAGGAATCCCCTATAAATAACCCTGTTATTTTTAATACCCCCTCTAAAGAAGTATTAGGGCTAGTTATTATAGGGCGCTAAGGGCGAAAGCGAAAGAAAAAGTTGTATAAAATCTAGGAAAATTCCAAAATAAAAATAAATTGCAGAATTATAAAGCCTAAAATTAGGGCTCTAGGGTAGATGACTTTTTACTATAGTAATGCATAGCATTTTGCAAAGGAATCGCTGTTAAAAGCAGAGACCTTATTCTTTCTTTGTTTTTGTAATTGTTTTTAATTTTCTAAGTGTTTTTATAGTTATTTTAGTGCCTTTAGCTAGGCGTTGTTATAGTGGCTTTAGCGATAAATTATAGGGGTTTTAGCCCTATAAGGTCTAAGAAAATAAGGTGTATAGGGCTAATAAGGGGCTTTGTAAGCCTATTGGCAGGCATTTTCTTAGTATCCAGGTAAGCAATCTTAGCTAGCCCTTCTAATACTAATTGTTAATTATAGTGAAATTTTAGAAGGGTATGCTTAGTATAGCTATAAAGAGCAGAATTATAAGCGGTCTTTATAGCTCCCTAGTTATTGCAAAAAATCTATATAAAGGGTTTTATAGGTGTTTTTAGCTCTATAAAAATCCCTTTAAGCCACTAAAGCTCCTGGAAAGTCTTGCAGATAGCGTTAGACTCAGCTTCTATTGTTAATAAGGCTATAGTGCTAGCCTTTTTTAATTTCTAGCTAATTAGGCCCCCTACTAGCTTATAAAGATAAGCATAAGTGGATTTAGAAGAGCTTCTATCTCCAGCAAAATTGCTATTATAAAATCTAACTAAGCTAGAGCTAGGGCTAGCTTTAGCTGTTTTTATATTATTTATAGGGGTAGGGCCCTTATAAATTATAGCTAATTCCTTTATACCCAATAGGTATCTTAGCAGGTTTTTAGCAGTATTTAAATGCTCTAAATATAGGCTAGCTAGGGCTGTTAAAAGCTATTGCAGCGCAAAGGCAACATCAGGTCTTATTAAAAGCATAAGATACATTATAGTACTAATTATGCTCTAATATTCCTTTATATCTAATTTAGATATTAGGGGCTTAGTAAGCTATTGCTTTAAGACCCCTAGCTGCAGCGGAATTCCAATAGATTTGCAATTTTCTAGCTTAAAGCGTGCTAGGGCCTCTAAAATATACTGTTTTTAGTGTATTTTTAGAACCCTATTTTTCTAATTACGCCAGATTTGCA
This sequence comes from Claviceps lovelessii, assembly GCA_018360185.1. NCBI lineage: Eukaryota > Fungi > Ascomycota > Sordariomycetes > Hypocreales > Clavicipitaceae > Claviceps > Claviceps lovelessii. The sequence continues at coordinate 31,634 of SRPU01000112.1, forward strand.
CCCCTAAGAAAAATTCTACAGGGCCCCTATCTTCTATAGGGTAAGCTTTATAAAGGGCCTTTTTAAGCTCCTTAATATATTACAAATCTACCCCAATTAAAAGGCAATTATTAACGTAAGTTATAATAAAGGTATGCTTTTCTAGATTATAGAATATAGCAGGGTCGGAGATAAGAGGGCTAAAACCTAGGTTTTTAAGCACTAAGGTTAAAGTTTGCTACCACTCTCTAAAGCTTTGCTTTAAGCTATATAAGGATTTTCTTAGTATAATAACTAAGTCCTTAGCAGCTTTATAGCTAAATTTCTTAGCTAGCTTAGCTAACTATAGATTTTATTTAAGAAATTTAATAAATCCCTTAGGAATTTACATATAAATAGTTTCCTTTAGGTGGCTATTAAGGAAAGCCTCTATAAAATCCACTTACTCTATTTCCACTTCTTCCTAAGCTGCTATAGCTAATAATATTTGCTAGCTAGGGGGAATACTAGTAGCAGCAAAGGTATCTATATAATCTAAGCCTTCTATTTATATAAAACCTTTAGTAATAAGTCAGGCCTTATATTTTAAAGGATTATTTTCTTTATCCTTTTTAAGCTTTAAAACAAGCCTATTTTTAAGCACTTTTCGGCCCTTAGGGATATTTTCTTTTCCTATAAATTTAAAAGTACCTGCCTTTAGAAGTTGCTTAAATTCGCTAAATATAGCTTATAGCCACTATTTTTTCTAAGGGCTAGCTAGAGCTTGCTTTTAGGACTTAGGCTCAGAGCTATTATTAGGCCTATTTTCTTTAGCCTTTAGCTATGCCTTATAGCAGATTTCTTTAAAAAGAGCTACTAAATTAATATCTATTTTATTTAGATTATCTAGTTAATTTAGTTGATTTTTATCTAAATCTAGATCCCTAGGACTCTTAGGCTCTTTATTAACTATCTAATTAGAAGATACTATAGAGTAATCCTTAATAAGAATACTACTATTTTAGTTATTTTCCCTCTCTAAGGAATTATTCTATAGAAGGTTCTAAGGGGCACTTAAATTCCCCTCTAAAGAGTTATCCCCTATAGAATACCTAGGGAGACCTAAATTTATAGGGCCTATAGGTTCTATAATTTTTATAAAGCTAGTCTTA
>SRPU01000113.1:0-32757 GCA_018360185.1 Claviceps lovelessii
AGTACTAGTAAACCTTATTAAAAAGTTTAATATTATATTCCTTAAATATAAGCTTTATTATAACTATTTAAAAATCCCCTTAAAGGTAACTTTATACTCCCCTTTAATTATATTTTTTATAATAAGATTATATAATATATATATATAAAGCTTATAGCACTAGTATCCTAATAGAGACCTAAGCTTACTATATACTAATAAAGAAAAGATTTAGTATCTTTACTTTAGCTATTTTAGTAAAAATACTTTAAGTAAGCTAGCTTTATATATAAAAGGTATATAAATTTAAAGAATAAAGCATAAAGATTATAAAGTATATATACTTATATATATTAAATATATAATCTCTTAATAATAACTAAAAAGGCAGTCTTTAAGACCTTTTTAAAGGGTTTATTAGGATTTTTAAAATTATTTAAAGAGCTTTAATAGTATAAAATAGCTATTTATTTTTAAAGATAAGTATAGTAAGATAATATAGGTATATATACTCCCTAATAAAACCCTTAAGTCTATTTTTAATATATTAGTTTACTTTAAATAGTAGGTATTAAAATAATTTAGACTTTTAATTATAAAATATAAATAAAATAATAAAAGAGTAGTAATTTTAAAGTAAGGCTATATAGTATTTTAAGTATAGGTATAATTTAAAGGTATAGAATTAAAGAGCCCTTTATTATATACTTATAAGCTAAATAGAAATATAGAAAGAGTAAACTAAATAATTATAACTAAGTTTATTATTATACTTTAAGATATAGGGCTTCTACTAAATTTATAGTTAGAAAGCATATATATAGTAGCTTTTTTATATAATATTAGTTTAATATAGTAATTAATATAGAAAATACCTATTAAAGTCCTTAAGAGTTAGTTTTATAATAATGCTTATTTATTAATATAAGCGCTTATAGTAAACCTAAGACTAAATTAAAGCAGCCTATATATATATAAATACTATGCTTTTTTAATATCTAAAGAGTATAAAGCTAATAAAAATAAATAGTATTTTAAAATAAGCCTTAAAGGCTATATTAAATACTTTATAGGCTATATAGCTTTAAGAATTTATTATATATAAATTCTATTACTAAGGAAGGTAATAATAATAAGAAATATAACCTTTAATAAAAAAGTCTTTTATAATTTAAGAAAGGAAAGTATAGAGATATAATTAGTCTTTAAGCTAAAAGCTTAATTCTAAGCTCTTTAAATAAATATAGAACTTAATAATAAAGTTAGCCTCCTTTTATTACTATTAGAGCAATTATTATAGGTATAATAAATATATATAGAGAGTTTAAACTTAAGGGTAAAAGCGCTACTTTTATTAAAGAATTCTAGTAAAAAACACTTAAAAGCTTATAAATATATTTTTAAACTTTAAATTCCTTAGATAATACCTAATTTAGTAGTTATAAAGCAAACTATATACTAAAGAGAGGCTTTTATAAGCTTTAGTTATAAAAGCTAATAAAGCTTAGTTAATAAAGATTACTAAAACCTAGTTAATTCTATAGTTTTAAAATAATTTATATAAAATAAAGGTAATAAAAATAAACCTACTATAGAAGGCAAAATAACTACTTAAATATTAGTAAAGATAAATACTTAATATTAATATTTAAAATAGCTACTATATTAAATAATAGTATTATAAAGTTAGTAAGAATTAGCTACCCTTTAAGACTTATAAGATATATTAATACCTTAGTAACCTTAGGAAGGAGAGAGCTCTTAGGTATAACTAATAATATACTAAAGCGCTTAACTTTAAAAGCTAAAAAGTAAGGGATATATTTAAAATTAAAATATTTTATATAAAAGAAAACCTAACTATTACCTTATTAATTGCTTATAGAAATTAATATTAAGTCTAAGGCTTAATTAGCTTAAGAATAAAGACTATAATAACTAGAGTATAAAGACTGTTTTTACTATAATTAACGCTTAATATAATAATAAGAGTAGAGCTTACCTTAAGGAAAAAATCTAATAAAAAACTATTTATTAGTTAGATTTTATAAAGCCTTTAAAGAATTATTATAAAGCTATAAATTATTTAATATAAAAGTAGTAAATAAAAGCAATAAATAAAGAAATTATAAAGCTTAAGAAAAGAGGTATATAAAAGCAAATTAAGCAATTATAAGTATAATTAAGGCTAATACTATTAAAGTAGGTTTTTATATATAAATTTAATAAAAAGGGAACTTTTAAGAGATATAAAGCCTAGATTTATATAAGAGAAGACCTATAAGAAAAGGCTATAATTAAATATATCTATACTATAATAATTACTATATATACTTTCTAAATTTTTATAGCTTTTATTACTAGGTTTAATCTAAAAATAAGGCAATTTAATATAAAAAATATATTCTTATATATAAGGCAAAGCATAACTTTAATACTAGTAATATATAAGCTACCTAATAGATTTAAAATATTAAATAAATATATAGAATTACTTAAAGCATTATATAGGCTTTAAGACTTACTATAACTATAGTTTAAAGAGCTAAGTATAAAGCTTAAAGAACTAGGGCTTAAAGTATACTTAAAAAAGCCTTATTTATTTTATACTAAAAAGTATAATATATTCTTAATATTCTTTATAAATAATATTATTATAGCTTTCTATAAAAATTAATTTAATAAGGCAGAAAAAGTAATTTAAGAACTAAAAGGAGCTTATAAGCTTAATAATAAAGGCAATATATAATTTTTTCTTAGTATTTAGGTACTTTATAACTATAAAAAGTAGTAAATTTACCTAAGCTATAAAGTATATATTAATAAAATTAAAGAAAAATTTAATTAAGTAGGTAAGGAATCTTTCCCTACTATTTTAATTTTAATATTAAAGTATTATAAGTATAAGGGAGAAGCTAATAAGTAAACTATAAAAGTATACTAAGAAAAAATAGGGTTAATTCTTTATACTATAATTATAATAAGGCCTAATATAGTATATACTATAGTAAAGTTATTATAGTTTCTTATAAACTTAAAACTAAAGTATATAAATATAGTAGACTAAGCAATTAAATACTTAGTTCTTATAAAATATCTTACCCTAGGGTTTAGGGGTATAGGAGAAATATAAGTAATTTAAATAGTAAGCAATACTTTCTTTACTAATAATAAGAGTATATAATACTTATTATAGAGATATTTTATTATACTTTTTAAAGGACCTATTATTTAAAAGGTAATATATTAATTAATAGTTATAACCTTAATAATAGAGGTAGAACTACTCTCTTTATTATAAATTATATATAAAACTATTAGTTTATAGCGTTTTTTTAAAGATATTTAATTTAATATATATAAAAACTAGGTAATTTACTATAATAACTAGTAAATAATATGCCTTATTCTTAATAAAAGTAAAAGACTTACTACTTATTTATACTATATTAATATATATAATATATAATTAAAGTAGGAATATAAGTATAGAAGCTTTAAGGTTAATTATCTTCCTATAATAGAGATGCCTATAAATAGATTTACTAAGGCACTTAATTAGCAGTAATTTAAATACTTTTAAGGAATGCTTAGTCTAATAAATATATATATACTTTATATTTAAAAAAAGAGCTAAAAAGTATAAAATTTAAAAAATTAAACACTGTGTTTAAAGCATATAATTTATATATAGTTATAGCTATAGCATTAGTATATAAAAGGGGGGGTACTAGATATATTACCCTAAAAAATATATAAAAGCCCTCCCCTTAAGTAGTAAAAGCACTACTAAGGCAAATAAGATTTACCTAAGGTAAGTAATAGTATAAAAAGTAAAGTAAAAGAGTAAAGTAAGAAGAATAATAAAAGTAAAAGTAAGCACTAAGTATAATATAAGGTATATATTAGCTTTAAAAAAATAAGACTTTAATAGCACTTTTATATATATTTTTTAATAACTTTCTTTATATTAGCTATTACTATAGCTACCTTAGCTTCCCTTTTTACTATTAATAAGCCCCTAGCAGTATTATTAGCCTTAATATAGGGCTAACCCTTATATATAAAGTCTAGTTTTATAAGGAGTTTTATTTATAGCTTTAATGCTTAATAGTATTAATTATATAGCTAAAATAAGTAAAAATATTAGTATTTATTATAAAAGTAAGGTAGAGGGAGAAGGAAAGCTTACTTTTTAGTTATAACTCTATACTATTAGTATTTACTTAGTAATAAAAATTAGTATAGTATATAAGTTATTATAATAGTAATTACCTAATTTATATAAAAAGTATCTTTAAAACTAGCTAAACCTAGTTTTATAATATTTTTTATTATTACCCTTATTTATAATAGCTACTTTAATATACCCCTAATAGGGTAATTGCTATAGTGTACTATAGATTATAGGTAAAGCTAGCTTTTAAAGGGTTAGTAAAGTCCTTTAAAGAAAAAAAAAAGCACCCTTAAGACTTATTATTTACTTTTATCTTTATAGTAAAGTCTTTAAAGTAATACTTTTATAACCTTTATATACTTAAGTAGGGAAAGGCTTTTAAATCTTTTTAAAGGGCTATAAGCTTAAGAAGAGAGATAAGGGAGATAAAAGGGGTAATAAAGGGGGTATAGGGAGAGTAAAAAAATTATTAGTATTATAATCTTTAAAATTAAAAGAAATTTTAAAAAAAACCTTTAAAGGGAGTGCTTACTAAATATTCTTTTAAAGGACCCTCCCTAACTTTAAAGAAGGTATAATAATAGTAGTAGTAGTAGTAGTAATTAGAATTACTAATTATAATAAAAAAGGTACTTATAAAGAAGAAAGAAAAGAAAGAATTTATAGATATTAGAAGGAATTTATAATATTTATATTTTATATATAACCTCCCTTTCTTTAGCTTATATTAACCTTACTTTTATAAATACTACTATATACACTACTTCTATATAATTAAAGCGGTCTTCCTTAGTTAGTCACGCTCTAATTAGGGGGTGTGTTACCTAGAATGCGTAGGTGGATTATATATAACGCGTAGATTATTATAATCCTGCGCTATATAAGGGCTGCGGCTATGCGCACTATTTTATAGATATTTTCCTTTGTATACAATTTACACGTAGTAAGAAATAGCATCAATATAAGCCAATAATCTAAGCGCTGCTGCGCGTCAATTTTGCTCCAAAGTACTTGACGGGATCTTAGCTAGAACAACCCTAATAATAATCCCACTCATATGGCTATTTTTCAGGTCGCAACAACTCGCGCTTTGCCAAACCTCTTCGTCTCAAACTTCCTTTTCCACGGAGTCCACTGCCGGTACCGCGTAGATGAGCCTGTCGATTCTGTGATACAATGGCCTATCTGTACCTGGGGCCGCCAAACCTTGCGAGAGGTGACGCACACAAGGCTGATGAAATCCCGTTTCGGGGAATAGTCGCATCGACATGCTGCGGCGCAGATTCAAAGTTGATATTGTATACAACATTAACATAGATGATGTGACTTAATTCCCCATACCGAGATGTTTCCATATCCATTTGTCTAAACTATAGAGGGCGGATGAACTATGCAAATAGAAATTCTTATGCCAAAAAGACCCTCAATGCTACTTGGGACAGGTGCCGAGCAGTGGCCTTCTTTTCTTGTCTCGTAAACTGGTCACGTAGACCAGCACGTGACTAGACTCGTTCACCGCCGATCTCTACGCGACATTTCATCCTCACCATGGAGTTTGAAGCGTGGTCCCTCTCATCAGGTTGTGCTTGTGCAGCTCTTGTCGCAATCCGTGAGATCCGAACAGCATGTTCGATGAGCTTCATGAGCGTGGTCTGACGCCTGTGCCCCGACAATTGCAGTTTCCTGCTCCGTTTCGACACATCGGCCGCTCGATGATCCAGCCTTCACTATGGCCTGCCGATTTCCAGGCGCAAATGACCCCGAAGAGTTCTGGCACCTCCCACAGTCGGGAGTATCCATGGTCCAAGAAGTAGCGTCAGACCGGTTGCACATCAACAACAGCCGCCTAGCCGGCTTCCCGGGCATCAGATTCTGGGGCAACTTCATTGAAGACGCCGAAAGCCTTGATCATCGATTCTTCTAAAAGTCGACTCGTGAAGCAGCATCGTGGGACTACGAGAAGAGAATCATGCTCCAAGTAGTTTATCAAGCCCTGGAGACGGCTGGTCATTTCAGACCTGGTGCTTCCAAACTGCCGAGCGACTACGGATGTTACATTGGCGCTGTCTCCAGCAACTACTACGACAACGTCGGCTGCCTCCCTCCCACTGCGTATTCCATGATCGGAACATGGAGAGGATTCGTCAGCGGACGCATATCGCACCAGTTCGGACTCACCGGTCCGGCCATGACCATTGACTCTGCTTGTTCGACGTCGCTGGTCGCGATTCATACAGCCTGCCGAGCGATTCAGTCTGGTGATTGTTCGCGCGCCGACGCGGGAGGCGCACCAACGTCTTCAGTAGTCCTTATAATGACCAGAACCTGGCCGCGGCTGGGTTCCTGAGCCCTACGGTTGCTTGCAAGCCCTTTGATGTCTCCGCCGATGGCTACTGTCGCGGAGAAGGTGTTGCGGCTGTCGTACTCAAATCTCTTTCAGCGGCGGTTGATGAGGGCGACCACATCCTGGGAGTCATTGTCGGATCTGCGGTGAACCAGGCCTACAACATTCCCACATTACCGTCTCCCGTTCCTCTTCCCAGACCGAAGTTTATGGTAGAGTGCTCAACATGGCCAATTCTTCTCCACACAGCGTGACTTATGTTGAAGCCTGTGGCGCTGGTAGAGCTATCCTGATCAACAGCCGCCACCCCCCCTCCACCTCCCTCCATTTCTTTTTGGTTCGTCTTTTTTTCTCTCCTTGCAATCCAGTTTCGCTTCTTCTTTTTATTGCTTCTTGTCTTGCAGTTTCAGCCTCACATGTATTACACATCTTACTAGTCTGTATATAGCACCTTTTTACTAACAAGTAGCGTTCAGGCACCCATGCTGGTGACCCGATAGAATGTCAGAGGATCCGCGAGGAATTGGGAGGCTCTCATCGACATGGGATGCTACATTTTAGATCAGTCAACGGAAATATTGGACATGCTGAAGCGTGAGCCGGAGCGGCAGGCCTCATCAAAGTGCTTCTCACGATGCAGCATAATACCTTCCCCAGACAGTTCGGCTTCACCAGTCTCGATCCCAAAACCCCGTCCCTTGAACCTGATAAGATGAGCATTGCTACCGAGCCTAAGCCGTGGGAGGCATCATCCAAGCTTGCATGCGTCAACAGCTACGGCGCAGCTGGAAGCAATGCTGCGGTGGCTATTCGCGAGGCTCCGCCGGTTTCATCCACGATGCTCAAAAATCGGGCAACCCCTACGGGAAAACAGCCCATCTACTTGTTAGCTGCTTCAGAAACCAGCTTGAAAGAACCTGCCAAGGAGCTTCTGTTATTCGTGGAAGCCCAAAATTCATTGTCTTTCGACCATGTTCATCTCCTGGCCGACAAACTGTTTAACCTGGCGGACCGGAGCATTCATGATCTCGCTTACTCCTACACAGGAACGGTCACAACCGTGGGGATATCTGGAGGACTTGCTGAAAAGCATCATGGCGGGAACAGAGATTCCGGTCAAGGATTCCGGCGACAGTTACATCGCTCAGTGATCATGGTCTTCCCCGGCCAGGAACCAGATATTCTATCTCAAGAGATGATCAATGGCTCTGCTCAATTGCGGTTCCAGCTCGATGAGTGCGATGGAAAAATACGTTTGCTTGGACATGAGACTCTATACCCGGCCATCTACGAACGCGACAGCATTCAGGATATGCCGACTCTGCATGCGGCTCTTTTCGCAGCGCAGTACGCAACTGCAATGACTTGGATCGACAATGGACTGCCCGTCAGCTGCTTTGCAGGGCATAGTTTTGGTCAGCTCACGGCATTGCGTGTTTCCGGCTCGTTGGCTCTTCGAGATGCCATGCGACTTGTGGTTGGTCAAGCTGAGTTGATTGAGAGGTCTTGGGGCGAGGAGCGTGGGTGCATGATGTCCATGCTAGCCCCCTACGTAGTCGTTCGGAGCATCCTCGATGGCGTCAACTCCATGAAATCTTCCGATATTCTGGAAATTGCATTTTACAACCATCCAACTAACCACGTGGTTGTCGGTACGGCCAGCGCCATCAGCAGACTGGAGCGCCACATCGCTGAAAACGACACCTTTCGGCATTCTGCTCGCGTGACGCGGCTCAGAGCGACGCACGGCTCTCGCTCTGCCTTGACGGAAAGGATACTTCCGGAACTGGAGAAGCTTGCCAACTTCTTGCAGTGGAATAAGCTAACCATTTCTGTCGAACTGACAACACAGGAAGCTGTTGATCGAGAGCCAGGAGCCTGGTTGATCACGCACCACACGAGATATGCCGTCCACTTCTCTCATGCTGTCCAGGGAGTCGCGCAAAAAGTTCCAACCCTGCGTCCGGGTGGAAGCCGACCGAGGATCTTCTGTCATGTCTTTGGTGAAGGCTTCCCTTAGCTGGGGAAGTACAGCAGCAGCAGCAGCAGCAACTATACTGCCCATTGCTTTTCAACGACCCCATTCGGTCCAAACCCAGCACCTCTCTCGCAAATGCGGTCGTCGAGCTTTGGAAAATCGGCATTCCTGTTCAATTTTGGTTGTATCATCGGAGCCAACGAGGCCGCGTCGAGCAGTTTGTGGACCGCCTTTCATCGGCGCTCACAGTAAAAGCCGGGCCAAAAGGTGCCGCCAAAACTACGCACGAGTTCGTGTCATTCTTGGACTTCACGGATCCAAGCAAGAAGGAAGCCGTCTTCCTCTTTGGTCCCGAGAGCGAGCTTTGCATGTACCTCTTGAACGGTCACGTCGCATCGAGCCAAGCTCTGGCTTCCACATCACTATACATTGAGCTGCTTTCTCGCGCCGCCATCCACTTCAAAGGCGGCGTAAGCTTCGAGACACACGTCCTCGATTTCACTTCTCTGCGACTAAAGGGGACAGGAATTGGCCTCGATCCGAAAGGGAGTATCCACATCAAGTTGACACGGATCTATGATGGTACTGACACTTGGTTGTTCAAGTGTTCCAGCAGACTCAAAAATTGCGGTGGCGATGCTCAGATCCACGCTCTCGGCCAAGTAGGACTCAAGAGACGAGATGACCCTCTATTGGCTGATACATTCCAGCGGTGGAGTGCCTTGGCCGGGTACGATAGATGCCTCTCACTCATGAACAATGAGGATGCCGAGCGCATGCGTGGCAAACGTCTGTATCAAGCGCTTCGGAAGCTCGCTTCCTACGATGAGATGTACCAAGGCATGAAAAGCATCTCCTATCACGGCCACGAAGCGGCCGAATAGGTCGCAGCAAAGCTCCATCCCAAGCTATCCCCGAGCGAGGATCTCTACGACACTCCCATCATTGGCAGCATGATGCAGTTCGCTGGCGTCATGGTCAAATTGTTCGCCCATCCTGGTGACAAGGAAGTGCTGCTTTCCCAAGGTATCGACAGCGTGACAACCAGCGGCTCATTCGACATTCCCGCGGGACAGTGGATTGCATACTCTCTCCTGACTGAGGATACCGAGGACCGCACGGTCTGTGACGTGTACATCTTTGAGAAGGCATCGCGGAAGGTGGTCATTGTCTTTTTGGGATTTACATTTATACGAAAATCCGCCCCCGTCTCGCAAAGGTTGCGGCACAGCGTTGAATCTGCTGGATTGGGCTCGAAGACCGCGGCGGCTGCTTCTGCGGGAAACTTGCCAGTGCTTGATGTACAGCCGGTATCAATCGCGGATTCTGGAACTTCCGTGACTTCTGCTAGCCGTGCGTCCAACGTCCTGTAAGCTCTACACGACGTGACCGGTATCCCGCAGGACGGGATCACGCCCGTGATGTCCCTTGAGCAGCTTGGCATTGACTCTCTACTGGTCTGGGTGAGATGCAGAGCACGGTTGGAATCAACATCAACCTGGATACGTTTCTATTCTTCCCCAATGCTGAGGCTATATGCCAACACGTGAACTCGGCCATGGGAGTCGTTGCCGCAAATGTTGCCATCGATGGCCCTGATCTGCTGCCGGATATCACGAAAACTACTGCTGCTGCTGCAGCTGCTACTCCTGGAGAAGAAGGAGTAACGCCTGGCCCTCAGCTGCACAATACGGACCCGAGAACCGTCTTTGAAAGGACCCCAGAAGGTATTCAACGACTGTCAAGACACGTACCAGAGGGCTGCTGTAGAACCCAAAGCGGTCGGATTCTGGGACAAGCGCTACCCACATCAAGCCGCTCTGGTCCTCGCCCATGTCGTCGACACATTTGCCAAGCTGGGACTGCGACGCGACGGCTCTCCAGGCCGGAGACGCGGTGGAAATGATACCTCATATCCCGCGGCACAGCCGGCTTGTGCGCCAACTATGCCGGGTGCTCGAGGACGCAGAGCTCATCCACGTCCACGACCAACGCCAATTCATCCGCACCGGACGAGCGAGCCGTCGATCCCACACCAGCCTCAGCCATATACAGGGACATTATCTCCCGCGCTCCGCCTCGAGGCCGACGTGCACAAACCCGTCCGAGCTGTTGTTTTGCTGGGTTCCAGGCCGTGGGCTGGACAGATGGGGAGGCGCCCGAACCGAGCACCGTTCGCGTCATTGCTGGCTTCGCAACCGTTGAGTAGTTGGCTTAGATTGTAGAGGCAGTGCAGTGCATCATGTAGGATGAAACGATACAAAGTTATGGACGGGGATGAGCCCATGTCGTTCTCGTCATACATCTGCAGCAGAAACGCCTCCTAACCGTCATGACAATAGACTCCCCCCCGGGGCCAAAAACATCAGAAACAGAGACAGCCCTTCTTGCACCCTGATGTCACGTATGGTGTTTGCTCTTATGCAAGTCATGGTATTGCTCTCCACCAGGACCAACTTGTGTCTTTGCCGCACCGGTGTACAAGGCGCGCCCAACGAGCTGATTACAGGTAGTAAATGGGTGTAAAGCATGCGTGTTCTGGCTGGGAAACGGCCGAGCATCAGAGGATGTGTTGACCCTGGAAATACACCAAAGTGTTGGCAAAACATGCAGGCGTCACGTCACAGCACAAATGTAGCTCTCCATCAGTAAAATCATGAAAGAGAGTGCTGAATTGATTTTCTGGTGCCGAAGAAAAGAGGGAGCTACTTCCCACGTGAGCATACAAATAGCTACCCCAAACGAACATACAAATGAAAAAAAAAAAAAAAAAAAAAAAAAGGTTTGCACAGCAAGTAGCAAAAAGATTTGCACAACAAGTAGCCGAAAAGATTGCACGCGCAGCTGCCCCTCCCATCATGTTTAGATCCCTCGTCAGAAGGTCATGGCCATCTACTTCTTGCCGCTGCCGCCGCCGTTGTTGTTGTTCCCAGAATTGGACTGCCCGCCAGAATTGCCAGAACCAGCGCCCTGGGCGTTGTTGTGGCGGTCAGCCGCGCTTTGAGCCCGAGCTGGGAAACTACCGGCGGAGGTGTCCTTGCCTGCCTTGGCCTGCGAATTCATGGGGTCAGTCATGTAAATTATCCTTTGCGATAGACCAGCGGTACGCACCTGGGTAGACTGAATCCTAGCGGCATCCGACTTGCTCATGTCGTTTTCAGGCATGTTGAGTAATTTGTTTTATGATGGATGGTATACTGGGAGAGGGTCCGAGCTCGAATATCGGAATGATATGAAGGGCTGGAGATGATGGTCTGGAGATTATGCTTCCTCGATTTGTGATTCTGGCTCGGAGGGAAACCGCCCCTTTATATAGATGTTTGTCGAATGTGGCTCTTCTTGATGAGACAAGCCAAATGGCCACTTTCCACACACATGACTTGCACGAAGTGATCCATCTCTTTTGCAAGAGGGGAATTTCTACCGTCTTGGGAAATCCTTTGTGCTGTATGTATATCGCAGAAGCCGAGGTAGCTTTGGTCATTTTTTTTTTGGCTCTTCCTTTCTTTTGCGGCGAGGATCCTTCGCCGAAGTGACACGAGAGTGAACGTGATGCGTAGCATGGGATGTGATGATCAAAGACAGGGCGAGAAGTGACACGTTGAACCTGGTTATGCTTGCGTTGAGCGTGCTGCCTCGAAGGAGCGACGTTTTGAGACTGACAAGCGTGCCTCGCTGCGATCCGGAAGGCCACGTTATTATGACAGGGAAATCCTGTCATTTCATTGTGACGGGTTTGGTGTTACATGCGTGCTATCGCGACCTGGTGCCCTATGCAGACCGAAGTCATTCGCTAGATACGTCATCGAGGCAGATGAGGATAAGAGAACAGAACCTCCAAACATGTTCCCATGTAAATTTCCGACGCTTTGGCGTACTGTGTATGTCAGAGGGGTCTGATGCACCAGCGCTCAAATGTCCGAGTCTTGACTTGTACTGAAAGACCAGCCTCCCCCCCGGCGACTATCCGCGATTATGTGCAACATGTTTACTGGTTAGCGTAGAACCCGGATGGCATGATTGACAGAAGTTTCTCTAACCTGCAGAAAACAGACCTCAGCGTCTCCAAATATGATACCTATGCGCTGTCATTTTTGTCCCACGGCATTCTTGTGAAATGGCAGCTTTGGACCGTCTTTTCATCTCGTCCTGGCTCAAATTAGGACGTCCGGTCCCATGAATTCACACGTGCTGATCGAATGCAAGGGAGCCAGAAGGTCCAGGAGGGTATTTTTCGTAGAATGACCGCAGCAATGCGTCCTGTAACTGAAGCAGTCATGCTCTGCCCTGCCCTGCCAAGGCATACTGTCCTGGAGGTTACCGTCCTCGGGATGATGAAGATACGAGACTCGAGGGAGGTGTGTAGACCGTACACCATTTGCGGTCTACTTCGAAAATAAGATGAACGGCACATGTTTCCCAGTGCGGAGGCGTTGTTTGGGCCTTCATTGTCTTTCCTCTCGGGAGACCGCAATGACCTGCATGATGCATTTGCGCCACACGACGCTGCGCAACGCAGCTGCACCCCAACTCAGAATATGCACAAGATACGTCACCAGAAGCTTCGCGATTTCCCGAAACGCTTAAGAGGGCAAGGGAAACGACGCAGCCCGTCAAAGAGTGCATGACTTGGTGTCGCTTCTGCATCTTCCCGAGCTGCACATGCGTCAAATCCGGTCTCGTTCTCCCAGCATCACGGTGAAAAACGGCGAGACGGTGCAACGGAGAAACAGCCAAGCGTCGCTCGGTGTGTCGAATGTCGAAGAGTGCCTGGGCTTCGGCCGGTGCGACTCGACAATACGACCACAGGGGCTACTGATAACCGATGATATCGGTACTGGTTTGTCAACAAGTCGCCAAGCCATGCCTCCTGCCCATTCACACATTGCTTTGCTCAACTCGGAACGGGTTTCGTCCCCTCGGCCTATCAGATCTTGACATGCGGCAAAGTGATGTGTATGAACGCACGAGGGACCGTTTCCGAGGCAATCTTGGCGTGACTGAGAGACCAAAAGTATTCGACAGCCAGCCTAGGCAGACGGATACCGAGCAGATATCAATCCAACCGACGGGGCTTTTGATGAAATGGTGATGGTTTTGCATGCGCATCAAACCATTTGTGCCACATGGTTGCCAGGTTGCCAGGTTGCCAGGTTGTCATCTGCCAGCTGCCAGCTGCCAGCTGCCCAGTTGCCAATTTGCCAGTCCATTTGGAACAGGAGGAACTCAGGAACCTCTCATGTCCCTTCTCCCAACTGTGATTCGTCTAGTGTGCCCCACTTATTCCAGCAAGTTGCAGATGCGGGGGCGCCACAACCATCGCTTTGTCGTTGGTGATACAATCTTGACGATTCGACAACATCATCAGCGACTTGCTAGTGTGGGCAGTCGAACAGCTTTCGACACAAACCCACCCCGTCCTTCATGGAATTCGGGAGACGACGGGAATGACGCATGGGCGAATGCCACCATGGCTCACTCAGTCAGGGGATGGCAGGCACAGTGCCAAGTCTGCTAGAGCGTTTGTGTTCTTGGCTTGATTGATTTCTCTTACTCGGGCGGTTCTTACCTGTGTCTAGCTGCCTAGCATTACGTACGTGATGAGAACGGCGAATCATGGCCCATAGCCCGGCCATTATTGACCATTATTGGGCCCCCTTGGGTTGATTACCCGGCGCACCTCTCCGCCGCCCGGCTTGAGGGCTGAGCAAAAGGAGCATTCTCGGCGTCGAATGGTTGCATGGCTGCATGGCTGCTGCCAGTTCCGCATTCTTCCAACTTTCAGGTTTTCTTTATTCTTTATTCTTTATTATTTTTCTTTCCTCTTTCCCTTCTTATCATCGTCCCTGCCTGCTCAGACAGGACTCTGAGCCTCGGCTGGCTGGCGGCCATGGAACGCGCAGTTGCTGTTTCCTCCTTTCCTGTGAGCTCTGTCCTGCGCCTGCCTCACGAGGGAAAAAAAGAAAGATAGATAGAAAGAAAGACAGAAAGAAACATCGCCAAGGCCAGTTTTGCTGCGTCAGTCCCTTCCTTCCCCTTCTTTGCCAATCTGACAGAATTCCTTTCCTGCCTCAACGTTTGCCGTCCCCTGGCTGCTGTCGTCTTCTTTCGCTCCTTTTTGATCTCTTCACCCTTCGCTTCCAAAGACGTGTGCCTACTTTTCAAGCTTGAAGCAGCACCGTCTTGTGCTTGTCTCACCACGGCCACCTTGTTTTTGTGCTTTTTGGACGACCACGAGATTTGCTTCATTGCTCGTTGCTTTTGGCTCACCATTTTTGCTGTCAGACTTTGCCCGCCACCAGGATTTGTTGCTCAATCTCGTTGTCTGGCTCGGCCAGAAGTTTTGTCAAAAACTTGGAGACGAAATAGTGATATTCCTCTCTGCCTTCTCTGCCTGAAGGGCATCACCATCCGTCTTTGCTTTTGGTCGCAGCACTTGGGGAAAAGACTTCTCACAGGTCGCACGCAATTAAGATGCGTTGGTCGGCTTGGGCCGCTGCCCTGCTTGGCGTCAGCACGGCATTCGCGGCTCTTGATCCTATCGAGGCCTACGGAAACAAGTTCTTCAACAAGAATGGAACCCAGTTCTTCATCAAAGGTAAAATTCTTTTCACATGGCTGTCCTTTTTGCTCGAGCCCTCGGTCGCTAAGGTCAACTATATAGGTGTCGCCTACCAACTCGTTCCCCAGGATCCTCTCATCGATACTGCCCAATGCCAGCGAGACTTTTCGTTGATGAAAGACTTGGGCGTCAACACCATCCGCGTGTACCATGTGGATGCGAATGAAAAGCACGACGGATGTATGAGAGCTATGGAAGATGCAGGAATTTACCTGCTGGTGGACCTGGATACCTTTGATACGTACATTGAGCCTGTAAGTGCACGATACTCTACACCAGGACTATTCCTTTCACATTTGGACCACGCGTCTAATCGTTTCTCAGACTCGACTTTACTGGAATGCTACACAGTATGATAGATATTCCGAGGTCTTGGATGCTTTCCACAGCTACAACAACGTGTTGGGCTTCTTCGTCGGAAACGAAAACATTGCCAAGAAAGAAGACTCTCCCGCCGCACCTTTTCTCAAGGCAGCGGCTCGAGACTTGAAAGCCTACCGTGATCGAAAAGGATATCGCACCATTCCCATTGGCTATTCCGCTGCCGACATCGTGCAATTGCGCCCCATGCTGCAGGATTACCTTACTTGCGGGGGTAATTCGTCGGAAATCGTCGACTTTTTCGCACTCAATTCGTATTCTTGGTGCGATCCGAGCACATTTGAGGAGTCGAGTTACAACATGCTGCAACAGTATGCCAAGGACTTTCCAGTGCCCATCTTTTTCAGCGAAACGGGTTGCAACGTGCCTGGACCCCGTCTGTGGGACGATCAGGATGCCATTTTCGGTGAGGCCATGATCAATGACTGGAGCGGCAGTATAGTATACGAATGGATCCAGGAGCAAAATAACTATGGACTCATCTCATACGGCCCCAAGGTTGACGCTTCCCTCCAGCTGGAGAATGTTTTCGACGGCTTCACTCGTAAAGGCACCCCAACCCCGATTAATCCTGACTTTAACAATCTCAAGACCAAGTGGGCCAATATTCACCCGACTGGAGTGATGAAGAAGGATTACGACGCAAACAAGGTGTCCACTCGACCCTGTCCCACGTCTACTGCAGATGGCTGGTGGCGAGTAAATGGCAACGTCAAGCTTCCAGTACTTGACGAAACCGGGACGGGTGGCTTTACGTCTCAAGCAAGCGCCACAGCTCCCCCTTCCAGTAAGCAAACACCCTCGGATAGAGACAGTAGCGGTGCAAACCAGGGCCAGAGTGGTAAAAAGGACGAAGACAACAGTGCATCTAGCGATCGCAGCATCGCCGCCATGGCTACCGGCGCTGCGGGTATCGTCCTGGGATTTGCGCTTCTTCTCTGAAGGGTGGCTTTGAGCATGTTTGGTCATGGTGCTATGAAGTGTGAGCTTTGCAGAGATATTCAAAAGTATTTTATGATTCCTCTTTTCTTTACTCTTTTTTATTTCCCGTGCTGTTTGGACGCGCCCACCATGTCTTGTTTCTCAATCCACGCCATCTTTGTGACTGCTTTTCTGCACATGAGCTAGATAGTTGATCTTGAACGACCTTGCTACCCATACTTCAACGACAACGGGCGACATGACAAACTGGTGTTTGACACGAGAGCTGGTTCGAATATATCGTGGCACCTGTTATTCTATTTCGTTTCCTTGTGTGGAAGTACATTTTTTTTTTCGGGCAATATGCTACTTGTGTGTGTTTCAAGAAGGTGCACAGCGGCTACCACTGGACATGCAAAGGGCATGTTACGGAGTCAGGGCACCGATCACGCTGCCCCGTTGCGGGCGAAGTCACGGAGGCGGACACGGAGCCTCCATCGGCCGCGCAGCCGGCGTAAGAATCCACCTCGCAGGCGTGATGAGTGTGATTTGCTCACCAACTCTCGACGGCACGCTGATGTCGGCACCCTCCGCAGCGGGACATTGGTGCGAGGCCCGAGACCGCAGATACGCCGGACCGGGCGCAGTCGGCTGCCGACTTTTTTTTACCCTAATACAAGCCCCGCTCTTGACCTCCTCCTTCGCAGCCAGGTACAGGTCATCTCGTCTGCGGCTAATAACAGGCAAGTTTGGCAAGGATAGAAATCCTTTTTATAATACCCATCTTACCTTTTGGAAAGAGCAGAAAGCCGATGGACAGTTTATGTGATGATAGTTTCCGACACCGTAGTTTTGAGTAACAATCGTTATGAAAAACACAAAATCATTCAGGCATCTCCTACAGCACTGTTACGTGCTGGATAAGGCATGCAACTCGTTGGCATCAGCGGCTTGCGTGATGCGTCATAAGGGTCGCAAAGAAGACGACACCCAATGTCACAGTTAGATGCTCAAGTATGTGCAAGGTGGAAGTTGTCATTCTCTAGCTCGTTGACGTGGGGAAAGCCCTTTTATGAGTGGGATTCCCAGACCGTAACATAGGAACAAACACTCTCGGAACCAGCGGAGATGCTCAGGTACGCAAATGTGTTTTACCGGTGGAAGACGGAAAAAATGACGGGGGAACGGATCCTTGCTCGTACGTTTTACCGCGGGAATTACTGGCCAAAAACCTTGGCAGTGGGCCATCTTGGATCAAGGATAAATTCTATATATACCTCCATCTTCCTTCAAAGAATGAGGCACCACCACCCTCCGAACCACAAACTATACAAACCACCACATACAAAATACGACAAACACAAAAAAAAGAAAACAACATAGCCGCCACAATGCAACTCTCTACATCCACCATACTAGCTGCTGTCGCCCTCTTGGCCGGCCAGACGCTGGCCAACGGTTGCACGATACTGGACGAGATCGACGCGCAAGGATTTGGAGCCGTCGATTGCAAACCCGCAGGCCGCAATCGGTTCGGCTGCGGCGACACCCTTATTTTTCGCCCCGGCACTGACACCTACAGTGTGCATGCAGGACAACAAGAAGTCACTATCGGATTTTTCTGTCAAGGGACACCTAAGAAGATGATCAAGTGTCCTGCTAATGTCTGGGGCACTGTTACCACTCCGTCTTGTGATGGGCGTTTTAGGATCATGGAGGTGACGACGATGCCTTGAACGAGCGGAAGCTTTGGATTCGTTTTTTTTTGTTGTGTATACGCACACACACACACACACACACGAAAGTATTCAAGGAAAAGGATCAATGTACTTTAGTTTAGCTACATACCTTTCTTCTTGTCCTTAACCAAGCGTCACCAATTAGAAACAATGACGTTGATTTATAACGAAAGATATCACCGTAATGAGTAACACTATCTTCCCAGAGTATAAAATTGACACGTTCAAATATCTGCGTCTTGAGATAACTGTTGAAGCAGCGAGAGCCAGTGGGTTCAGTACCTGCTTGGTGTTTTATAGCAATCGACGGGATGGAATTTTTGTTTTTTTCTTTTCTTTCTTCTTTCTTCTTCTCTTCCTTTCTCGTCCTTTCCTTTCCTAGGGGCTACCCGGTCGTGCTTTGCCATATGTGATGAGACTTGTCCGCAAAGGAAACCCACTCATTCGTGTGCGCCAAGAAGGGAAGACAAGCTACGTACTTAGCTGGATAGATCCCCCTTGTCGGAACAGTCACTCGTGCGTACCAAACAAATCAGCAGATTACGTCGACGGTCGGTAGAAAGGCGGGTACAAGGCCCCCCACAGCTCACGAAATCGGTCACATTCACTCGGGGACCCAAAATCATCGACAACTCATCGTGTCTGCATGTCTCCTGTCTCGTCTTGTCTTGCAGTACCACATATATTCCCGGTCCCACTATTTCAGCCATAAATCCCCTCCTTCTCCTGAAACGACGCATGTGAACTTGAAATATGAAAAAAAGATAAAAGATAAAAAAGACATTGGCCCCTGCCTCCCATGTACATTGGTATCATTGCTCTTAAAAAAAAAACACTGCTCTTTCAAAATAATGCAGAACAAAAACGGAAAGAAAAAAAATGCATGCCGTCTTGAAACAAAACATGATCAAAGCAAGACGTGATCACGTCTCGGTAATAAAACCCTCCTTCTTTCTTTTTTCTCGCGCCGAAAATCCGATCCAAAAAGAATGGGGAAAAAACGGGGAAAGAAGTCCCCAAAAGGCAGACCAGTGGTCAGCCAATCATTCATAACTCATTTCCAAGGTGGAAGAAAAAACAGAACAACGTAAGATGATCAGAAGAAGAAAGAAGAGTAAAAAATGTTTTGCTTTGCGTAACAATTATTCATGGCGGGGCTTGCAATGCAAAGAAAGGGGGACGAAAGCAACAGGTCTTGGCCATCCTGACTTGCGTCGTGTTGCCTCATGAGGCCAGCGTTTGTGCCACCACGGCCTGGAGTCCTTCCAGAAGTGCCGCTTCTGCTGCGTTGTCGTCTTGCTCTTGCTGGCTGGGAAACTCGGTCTTGATTAATGCCTCGGTCTTCATTGGTGTCTTGGTTTTGGTTGCTTCTTGCGATGGGGTGATTGGGGGCGGCTGTTGTTGTTGTTGCGGTTGCGGTTGCGGTTGCTGCTGTTGTGATTGCTGCACTTGTTGTTGCTGTTGCGGTTGTTGCTGTTGCGGTTGTTGCTGTTGCGGTTGTTGCTGTTGCGGTTGTTGCTGTTGCGGTTGCGGTTGCGGTGGTTGCGGTTGCTGTTGCGATTGCTGCTGTTGTGGTTGCGGTTGAGGTTGCGGCTGCTGAGGCTGCTGCTGCTGCTGTTGCGGTTGGAGTTGCTGCTGCGGTTGACGTTGAGGTTCCTGTTGGAGAACAAGAGGTGCAGTCGAAGATGCCGGCTGAGACGCGGCAGAGACAGCCGGCCCAGGAGGCTGTTGTTGGGCCTGCGGAGGCAAAGCCAGTGGCGATAACGACGTCGCCGGTGCTGTGGCACCGGGCGTGCGAGATTTTACAGCCGCCGCCGCCGCCGCCGCCGCCGTTATAATTGTTGGTGTTGGTGTTGGTGTTGCTGCTTGTTGCTGCTGCTGAGTCGCGGGACTACGAGATGGCGGACTTTTCGCCGGCAGCGCTGGACTTGACCCATTTGTGGTTGCACGTGGCGTTTGGGGCCTGACAGATGGTCGTGATGATGGCTGGTGCATGTGTGCTTGCTGCGCTTGCTGCTGTTGTGGCGGCTGCTGCTTCTGTTGCTGGCTTTGCGGGCGAGGCGCTTGAGGAGGTACTGACGCGTGAGGCCGTTGGTGTGCCTGCGCAACTGCGTGCAGCAACTGCTGCGTATTGGTCTGGACACCAGGTCGTATCTGGGATGCCGGTGTTGCCGCCGGCCTCGGAATGGAGGCATGATGATGCTGTTGCTGTTGCGGTTGCTGTGGCTGTTGCTGTTGCTGTTGATGATGGCCGTTCTGGCTCGCTGCCTTGCTCTGACTCCCAGCAGCGTCCTGTTGCGCTGATGCGGCTCCATGTCCCTGCTGCTGCTGCTGCTGCTGCTGCTGCTGCGCAGGAGTCACAGTCGTACCACCGCTTCCATTCGAGGCGGCGGCGGATGATGCCAATGGCCGTTGCGGCGGGTGCTGCAGGCCGCCTGCCAAGGCCATGATGCCCTGCAACTTGGCCTGGTCCTCTTCCGAATTCAATCGAGCTCTCTCCTCAGCCTCCTTGCGGGCTGCTTGCGTTGGTGCTCTTGTCTTGAGCTCCCCCGTGACCGCCTGCAGATAGTATGGCATTTCGGAATTGGTCTTCAAGAAGAAGAGCTTCAGGTTCCTCGCCTTATCCTTTAGCTGCACCTGGGTTCTGTCTCGAAGTATATCGGAAATGGTGCCGTTCTGGCCAAACAAGGTCAGTATCTGACTCCAATGCGGCCCTTTGACCATGTCAAGACCGGCCATGAGAGCCTTTTCCTCTTCCTGCGTCCACGGGCGACGCGTTGAATGGAGACCCTCTCGTCGAGTGTGCGCCGACGTTTTCGAAAGCGCGGCTTGGCGTGCTTTATCGTAAAGTATCGCACTGGAAAATGTCTGATTGGGTGGCAGGGTCTCACCAGGAGCTGGCGGTTGTTGCGGCTCTGTAGGTGGAGGAGGAAGAGGAGGAGGATGCGTATACGTGTAGTAGGGGTTCTGCGCTTGATGATGTTGTAATTGGGCCAAATATGGCAGATGTGATGAAGCCATACTCTCGGCTGGAAAAGGGAGAAGAAGAAGCAATATTGTTAGAAGATGAAGAGGAGAGAAGAAAAAGAGGGAAGAGGAAAGTATTGACTTGGGAAACATTGTTGCAAAACGTACTGGTACTCGTGGGCACTGTAGGCTGATACGGGACAGGAGACAGTCCGTGAAGTGTGGTTTTGACATAATTCGACGTGCTTTCAGCGACCAGAGCCTCGAGTTCTTTGTAATCCGTCATGAGATCGATTTTGCCGCCATTGGTCTGGGCTGTTGTCGTAGCGCCCTCTGATTTGCTTCCCGCATTGGCAGCTTCAGCAGATGTCTCTCCCCCAGCTGACGCATCCAGCGCCGATATCGAAGCCTCTCCCGCAACCACCGACTCATCTGTCAAACCAGCCAGAGCATTTTGGACAAGTCCAGAGGCCGTCTTTTCAAAAAAAGAAGAAAGGTCGTCCAAGTCAAGGTCTGCATCACCTGCAGCTTCAAAGGTCGTATCATGCTCATGCGCGTGAGCGTTCTCGTGCGCGAACTCGGTATCGGCTTCGGTATCGGCTTCGGGCTCGGGCTCGGCCTGGGGCTCGGGCTGGCCATCTTCAAGCTCAATCGGTAGACCCAACTTGTCACCCAAGTCTGTCAGTGACTTGAGCTTGCTCCTGGCATAGTTTAGATAACTGCGCAGCAAATCCTCCGCAGGATGCTTTTCCCTCAACGCAGCCGGCTCAGCCTGTTCCTTGACCTCGCCCTCCAGGGTCTCCTTTCGCGTCTGTACCGACGACACGAAATTCTGATCGGCGGAGGTCAGTTCCCCGCCTCCGTGCTGCTCTTTCAGAACATCCTCCAATCCCTGCGTCAAAACCTCGCCTATCACTTGTTCCGAAGGCTTCTCGGGCTCCTTCTCGACAAGAAATTCAATCGCTCGTTGAGTCTTGATACTGAGATATAGCTCCGTCATTCCGGGTGGCAAGTCGGATAATTGGCACTGAAATAAGGCCAGGAAGTTGTCGTCGGCGCAGGAGAGCGCTTTGGGAGACCCATCTACCAGCCATAGTCCCAGTTGCACCAGGTTTGCAAGCTCAATGAATGTTTTGGCCTGGGCGTCTTTGAATTCCAATTGGTCTGCCGCGAGGACGTATTCGGCAGAATAAAGCTGGCGAACGTGCTCGAACGCCGTCTTTAATTGGTGAAAGGAGCGCTTGTGTTCTGAATCGGTCCCCCGAACGAGCTTGATCGTGTCTTCAAATGGGGGCTGCACTAGAATCAGTAATATTGACAAGGCCTTGAATAATTCGCACGATGCTGGATTAGTATACACACAACCTCGAAGCATTCCTCAAAATACAGCTGCCCGACTGGACGCTGCATGGTCGGAACTCACCAGGTTTCCCAGCGCATGTAGATTCGCATCGCGAACGTATTTGAGGGGTTCCGCAGCAAATTTCGGCCGAGGGGCGGGTAGTTCGAGGAGTGGCATCGCCGTATCGACGTCCATTGAATCTGACGCGGGAGTATTGAGGGCATCACTTCCATTGGTAAATCGATCCACCATGTCGCCGACATTGGACAGCGCATTCTGGACAAGTAGCGCAAGACCATCTTCAAACGACGCTTCTTCTGTTTCCACCTCGCCCTTGGCACGTTTGGGTTGGGACGTCTCGCTCGTTGCAGCAATCTCGTCGAACGGTCGTTTGGCCGACGTCAGCTCCGGCGAAAAGTTGAAGTCGAGCGGCCCCAGTTCGGGGGCTTCGTCTTCCTGTTTGATGTCTGGACAGCAAAACGGCGTCAGTGAATTTGTATCAACGGTTGCGTTACTGGTCTTTCGCTCCCCCTAACTTTTTCCATTTTCTCACTCTTCATCACCACAAGCTTCCTCGTTTGTTTGTTGACTGGCGCATTCTGCATCTATTCCATCTTGAGACCACTGAGGCAAAACAAGTCACATACCAGGCTCCGGAGTAGCGGCGGTCGCTGCAGCCAACGCCGACTCGGCCATCATGGCAAATTTATCGCGAGTCACAGGAAGTAACACATGCGTCGCGCGTACGGTGATGAATTGGTAAGCTAAATAAAGGAAAGATTGGCGACTCGAAGCACGTTGCAGCAGCTCTTGGGCGGGCTGCAAAAGACGGACCTGGTCCTTTGTCGCTGCTGCTTTGGGATGCGGGCGGTCGGAGAAAATTTGCTGAGTCAGTCGCGCCGGATGCCCTTATATCGTGCCCCAAAATTCTGCCGCTTCCAGATACACAATCGACACAAGTTTGTGCCAAAAAAAAAATAGTGACGACAGAATTAAAAACCGGTCACCATTGTAGGACAGACGATTGAGGGCGATTGACAGCCCGCCCTTTTTTTTCCCTCCTGCTTCTTCTTCACTTTTTTTTTTTTTTTTTTTTTTGGGAAATGACCTAAGCAAGGTACTTATATGCCTGTCTATACGATGCAGAGACTGTCGCGAATGGATTGTGGCATAATGCCATTTGCTACAGGTCGCTGAGTGCATTTTATCAATTTCTTCCTCCCTATCAACTGGCGTGTGAAAAGCTAGTTCGGCGAATTTCCGGAAGAAGCAAGCCAGCACGATTTTCTTAGTCAGGAACCGGGTGCACGGTCTAGCTGCTTTGCTGTGTGTGTCGGACTACATTTTGACCCCACGTACATCCTTCATCATTTTCCTGCAATTCTGCTTCTACTCCGAAACTGCGAATCTGTTTGACAACCCTCAATATCTGCCTCTTCGAAAGCTCTCTCCCTTTGGTCTTACATGATCTGTGGAAGTTGTGGTCTCTAGATTTCGTTGCCTCACGCCCCTTGTATTTGCTTAATTTCCTTGCTCTCCATATTTCTCTCTTCGCCCGCTGTGCATCCATCTGCCTTTGCATTGCCTCCTTTTGTTCCCGCAACGCAATGCAAAACTTGGATTTCGCCTGGATAGCCGGGCCCTTGCAGATGAAAACGGGCGGAGACACACACATGATCGCACTTAGACCTCCGATAAGGGAGCACGCGCCTGCTATCCCGAGCTCGCTGAACATGTGTGATGTCGCCAGCGGTAGCACTACCCTCAGGATGGATCGAGTGCATGTCGAAGCAACATGAGCCAACGCCGCAAAGATCTCATACGAGTCCGTCAGGTGGTTCAGCAGCGACATGAATAACAAGAGAAACCCCGTGCCAAGTGGAATGCCTGATAGCATAGGCCCAACAAAGGAGATAGATGCTTTGGAACTAAAGCCCAGCCAGAAAAGAACGATCATGAAGAGCAGGCTCCTGGTAACCGCCAGCGGCAGGCGATAGGATTCTTCGCGCCGGGCTTATGATGCGCCGCGTTGCTGAGCTCTTTCCAGATAAATGTCCCAAAGCCGGAATGCACAGAGAGCATTTGCAAATCCTACTCCCATCGGGAGGTAGGTCAAGCCAGTGTCGCCTGGGCTCAGGTCATAAAGCTCAAGGAATATGATGGGGTAAGCCTGAAAGTACATATCGACTCCCAATTGGATGCGAGGGCACAAGCCAACGTGGATAGACTAAAGCAAGCAAATATGGCGATCGTCAGGTTCCGCCGACCAAAGTGCTCGGATAGGAGACCCCAGAGAAGCGGACCGAATTTGTACCCTATGAGATAAACGCTAATGGGGAGGACTCGTGCCGTAGATGAAGAGATGCCAAACTCGGCTAGGATGTTTGGGATCGCCATGCTGGAAAGAGAGGAAGGACAACATGAACGTGTTTACAAGCAGCAGAGCAGTGTGAACAGTATGAAAGATTTCTTGAGCTATATTTTAAATTCTGGTCAGCTAATGTTAATAGGAAACAAAAAGGAAGAAAAAAAATCGACATGGTCGTCTGCCTTCAACAGGACAGCAAAACTTGCCGTCGACCAGTTGTGTGAGTTTTCAGGGTCGTCCACGTCCCAAAAGATCAGTGCGTGGTCCGTCTGACTACGTGTCCTAGATCTGATCTGCGAAAGTGACAGTTTCTAACGGGAATAGTTCGCAGATCTGAGATGAGACAGGCAGATGTTGGCGGGGCAGGGGTGCGTCAAGTGTCAAAATCGACGCGGCGACCGCATTGGCTGGAGCCAAGCATTATCCTGTTGTCTCCACTGTTACGCGCGTGCGATGGACGATCTGGTGTGACGGGCCAGACAGACGAGCGCACGGGTCAGGCCGCTTGACCACCTCTGTCGGCGGCAGCAGAAACAGCAACTTGGAAATGTTTCTTTCCTGGGTCGTATCGTCAATGCCGCATATGACTGGAACATGAACACCCTCCCCCCTTTTGTCAGCAGACACTGGCCGCGGGAGAAAAAGCTTACATGTTCTGCAACGCAACCGTTGGCTCGATTAAATGCTGGCTCGAGGCAATACTAGATAACAGGGACTCGAGAGACGAAGCTAGACATTCATATCTCGGAAATGAAGTCGACTAGGCTCACCTTTTTTACGCAGCCTCCGGCCACGCCTCAAAGGGTTACGTGCGAGCATCGATTCTGTGCGGGGCGCCTTGACGATAAACGCCGACAACAATACAACCTCACCGCGCTCCCGTTACCACAATTCATCGTCATAGAAAGAGCCTATTGACAAAATTCGTCCTAAAAGTAATCAATAATAAAACAGACGAAAGAGAGAAAAACCCACCACTAAAATAGAGGATACCACGCCTAAAACGGACCCCCTTTAGCCCTTTGACGATTCGTTTCGCACTACACACACCCCGAGAAAAAGACCAATGGTGTACAGAACACGACGGCTGCTGCTGCCAAATTACATGTAAAACATGTACATGTGCGCTGTGGATAGTGGGCATTGTGCCTACCTTGATGAGGATCACGGCGTGGGCTGTAACTGCCACCGCCGCCACATGTTGTCGAGTCGCGGATTTAGCTGGCTTGCTGTGGCACGTTGGTGGAGCAGTGACAGCGCGGGGATGATCATAACCCCGCGCTACGCGAGGGCTAGAACTACGCGCATTATTCCAGAAATGTTTTCCTCTGCATGTAGTTTAGCAGTTACCCAGGGACCTCGTTAGTATTCGGTCCTGGAGACCCGAGGAGGTCTCTGGGTAGCCAGAATATCCATCGAATAAGCAAATCTCTTGGCGCGGCCGCGCGTCGTTGGGAGCCCGGGCGGTCAAGAGACCTGTTTCTTTCATGCATACAAAGGAATTAGTTACAAGTTCGAATCCCCTGTATAGCGACTAGAGAGCACCAGCAGCACCAGTGAGCCTAAGCAGGAATAACAAGTGTCTTGTAGATAAAGTTGCTAAATTCGTGAGGCCTGCCTACCAGACTCCTATGTCACTCATATTAGTAAAGGGGTGTCTTGTCACGGAATATCAGAGGACCTAACGCGCCAACTAATATGATGTGTCACATCCGTTTTTTTGTGCACATGTGCGCAGTGGGACCGGCAACCGTCAACAAACGTGTATGTATTAACAATACAAAGACTACCCTAGAACAAAAACCATGCTTTCACAGAAATCCTACAGTCAAAACAAAAACTTTTACTTCGATCATTGCGCCGCAGACTGTGACAGGGCAAGACTCTTCCAATGATGGCTTTCAGCCTCCCAATGATCACGTTCAGCCTCGAGCTCCGCAATACGCTCCTCAAGTGCAGCCAAGTGCAGAACTTTGCGCTGGCGTGACTTTCGAGCGGCAAGAGTGTTGCGATGCCGTTTCATGGCAGTGATGTCGTTGACATCCGGCGCAATGATGGGCGAAAGGGGCTTCCGCCTCCGCGAGTTAACACCGGCCACAGAAGATTGTCGAGCACCCCTAGGAGCAGGCGAGTTGATGGTCGTCGTCACGTTGTCGACCGCCAGAGCCAATTCCGTCGTAGAGACCTTATCATCTCTCGCCTCGGCGGGAGTGACTTCGGACTCAGGGAGCTGAGTATCCTTCTGATAGCTGGAATCCCGGGGGAATAACGGCCAATCGCAGGAGGCATCAAATTCATGGCTACCAAAGAGGGGAGAAGCACCGAATACATCAATATCTGGAGACTCATCGAAAATGGAAGATGGCGTAGTCAACGCCGTGAGAGCTCCAGAAGTTGGTGCTGACATGGAATCATGGACCAAGTCATGTGGCGAAATCGTGCCCAAGGTGGATGCTGAACTTGACTTGTCACAGAAGTTGTCCATCACAGATGACACCGCTGGGGAAGGAAAGAGCGAGGCGCCACCTTCAAAGGGGGTGAACTCGTCTAGATAGACGTCCGGTACGTCTGGCACGTCATGTAAGCAAACTGGTTTGGTTATTTGACCATGAAGAGGCTTAGACAAACCTGCTGCGTTCATCATATTGGCGGGTTGACGCTGATGAACAGTGCCCGTACTCTGGTTGAACAAGGGCACAGGAGGACGAGTGGAATGGATCCCCTGAAGACGATGGAAAGTGACAGATGGTGATGAAGCCGATGAAGCGTAAGCCTGGTGCATAAACCGATCGGAGTCGCCTGGGGATAAAGGGTATTGTCCAAGTGCCTGTGATGCTTGAGCCTGTCGGGCAGCTGCTCTGACTAGCCTGATTTGCTTGCGATTGGGAAGTGAATGAGATCGCTGGCTGGACAGCAGAGAAGATGGATTAGGGACTACTTGACAGGGCCGAGGGCTGTCGAACAGGACAAAGTCCTGTTGATGGTCGGGCGGGCTCAGGGGTGGGTGCGCGGATGTTACCGGCAGGCTTGAGTCGAAGTTGGTATGCCATGTTGACTGGGAATCCGTGGTGAAGACTGAAAAGTCTAGAGCCGAAATGTTGGCGGTGGTAGGAGAACTTGAGCGAATGCTGTCTGTAGCAGAGCTGAAGTCCAGTTCAACCGAAGGGCGAGCTGGAGGGTGAGAGGATGGAGTGGAGAAAGTGTTGGTTATGTCTTGAGACGTAATTTTGACGGATGGCACGGGGAGATCTCTGGAAAGAGTGGTTTACAACATCTTGGCGGACGCCTGAGGCGTGGACTGGCTTCTGACTTGTGAGGGGAAGGTAGCTTGATGGGTGAGGAGAGAAGGAGAAAATCAGGATGTGGGAACTTGGAGGCCAGGAAACATTTTGTATTTCTCAGGCAGCGAGGAGCGGAATGCGCGCGACAGGGGTGGCGGTACCTGATCCGCAGGGGGCATAAGCCCTGCACAAGACTAACACAACGTCCCCTGTGGTACGTGGGTTTCTGTTAAGGTCTTGTTGGTCCTGGTCAAGTACCGCACGCCCTTCGCTACTTGGCTGGTGGGTCCGGCGTGTGACTCATACTTGACTGTCCCCGCTCACTCAGCCGTTTTAAGACTCGCCGGTCCTCGCCGCTGCACTACAACCTGTATTTTGGGCCCGCTTTGCGCAGCCCTCCTGAATGGTGGCCGAGCTGGTCTCGGACAATCTGTCTGTCTGTCTGTCTGTCTGTCTGTCCTCTTGTCTTCATGATCGTGCTGCTGCCAATTCACAGCATTATCCTACGCATCTTCTTTTTGTGCCACAATTGTTGTTCTACTTGTCCAGCACGTATCGTTGCAAATGATGCGTTGCAATACTCCAGCTCCGTTCAGATTCCCGACCACATCGGACAGAACGTGGTCTCTCTGAAGCAATTCTACGACATCAACGCACCAACGTGAACGTGGCCTTTCCTAAAGTTGCACGCCGAAAAATCTTACCCTCCATCCCGGGAGAAAAAAAAAAACAACCAGGCGTCGAGCACCAACCAGCTTTGATTGGACCAAACTGGTCAGACCCTCATGTGCCCGTGCTCCTCGGTGATACGGCACAAGACGCGGCTGGAGACGTGGGAAATTACTCGCCCGCACTTCGAGCGAGTGGATCGAAAAGGTAGACACGCCGGTTATTGTCTTAACAAGAATAGGGGCCACTAGGCAGACATATTGATTGCAGACACACGGCTGGACATGGAGCTCGTGACAACGGGGACATTCGGACGCAGGCCGCAGGCTCATGTCGCCCGACACCCAAGGAAAAAAACGGAGGAAAAGGAAAAGAGGTTTTTTTTTTAAAAAAATTTTTTTTTTTAAAAAAAATATGAGTGCATTCCTCCGTTGCTTCCGGCTCCGCTCCGTTTCACTGGCTAAGCCTCTTTTCCTGCAAGCCCGTCGAGAAAACTGTCAGCCTGACGTTGAGCCCTTCGTGCACCCATTTCTCGTCGCCGCTTCTCAATTTCTTGGCGCCGCGACGCCCTTTGCTCTTCTCGCGCCCTTCTTTCCTGTTCGGTGCGTTGGCGCTCCTCGGCCAGGTGTGCCATCTCTTTTGCTCGCGCCTCCTCGTCCTTGCTGAACTTGTAAAAGCCCGTGCCCTTTGTCCGGATCTCGCTGTCAGCGTCGTAGTGCTTCTGTTCTGGCGGTGTCGCGCTGCGGTCCCGTTTTCTCGCGAGTTCTTCCATCTTTTCGGGATCATCAGGGTTGAATGCCATTGCCTGCACTGCGTCTCCATAGATTAGATTCGTCGGCGCTGCTGGTCTTGCTGACATGCGCTCCAGTTCCTCTGCTCCGAGCAAGCCTCGCCGCGCTCTGCGTTCCGTACGCTCTTTCTCAGCTCTGGTTCCGCGTCTCATGCGTCCGAATTCATCCTCATACTCGATGACCTCGTCGTCCTCGTCGTCCTCG
Source organism: Claviceps lovelessii (assembly GCA_018360185.1). Classification (NCBI taxonomy): domain Eukaryota; kingdom Fungi; phylum Ascomycota; class Sordariomycetes; order Hypocreales; family Clavicipitaceae; genus Claviceps; species Claviceps lovelessii. The sequence goes on from SRPU01000113.1 coordinate 29,764, forward strand.
TCTTCGTCGCCATTGTCCGAACTCGAACTCGAGTATCCTTCTTTCCCTTCCACGTCTTCTGTCCATTTCCGATCAAAGTCCACCAGTGGAGCTGCTTCATTCTCCTTTGGCACATAGTCTCCCCTCTTCATTGCCGCATACAATCGCGCCTTATCCTCCATCTTCCTTCTCGCAAGCGCGAGCTGCCGTGACTCTTCTTCTGTGCCCATCACCTCCTTGAGTGTCAGTTTGCTGCCGTCTTTTGAAGTCGGTTTTCGTTCGTCTTCTTTCGGTTTGCTCTTATGAAACAGGTCGTCCTTGCGGGTTTTCGATGGTCTTGCGCGCCCCGAGCCAGAGGCGGAAGAGGTCGCATTAGACATGAGCGATGTCAGCTGTGCTGTAAAATCCAGCGACGACGAGAGTGTTGTGTCTTTCTTCTGCTTCTTGACCGGCCTCTGGCCGTATAGGTTCGGGTTCTGAGGCATCGTAATGATATATCTTGGCTTCCCAATAGAGTCTCGACTGGATTTCATCAATGTTGTGGCAATCTCGCTCGTGGCAATTGCAGATCTGTTGATGCACAGGAGGACTGAAGACTGAGAGTGGCTGAGTCAGTATCAGCGTTCGTCAAGTTGCAAGCATGCAAGCTGCTCAAGATCACGGCGCTATCCGAGCGAGCAAAGAATGATCAGCTTTGACTTCGAACTCAGTTTGTTCATGAACGTTTCACTGATTGCAACCAGACTATGTCACGGGCTGAACCTGATAGCAGAGAATGACTGAGGTCCCTCTCAAGATGATCAGGCGTGAAGGGACGATTGTGGACTTCACTACTGCGCAAGCCACACTATTGCTCCGACAAAATTGCGCCACATCGTGAATGCACGTACTCCTTAGCCACATTGCCCCTCCATGGTTTTTCCAAATGTCACGCCAAAGACCTTTCCTCCCCCGCCATTGGAAGCACGAAACGGACACTCTCGACTTTCAACAATTACACGCAAGATCCCTCCAGCATGGCGAGCACAAATCCCATCTTTATTGCCGTTATCGGTAAGATATGCCGTGTTTCTTTTCAGAAAGCTCAATCGCCGACTGACCATACATGAATGACGTACGATAGGCGCCGGCGGAGTGGGAAAATGCTTCCTGTCTCAGCTGCGAGATCTTGCTGTCCGACGACCTTCTCCCAAGTTGAGCTTGTGCTACATCGCCACAAGCCGCAAGGCGCTTTACGACAATGATTACTCCTCCATCGACCTGGAAACCGCCGTTGATGCGTTGGCCAAATCATCCAAAACACCTCCATCGCTGCCCGATCTTGTTACATACCTAACCAAGGCTCCTGGAAAGGCTATCATTGTCGACAATACGAGCTCCCAAGACGTCGCAGACGCTTACCCAACAGCTTTGAAGGCCGGTATTAGTGTGGTTACGCCGAATAAGAAAGCTTTCTCTGGATCCTACAAGTTGTGGCAAGATATCTTCCAGGCCTCCGCAGCGTCTGGTGCCAAGGTGTACCACGAGTCTTCAGTCGGCGCCGGTCTACCTGTAATCTCAACCCTGAAGGACCTCGTTGAAACAGGCGATGAAATTACCAAGATTGAGGGTGTATTCAGCGGCACCATGTCTTTCTTGTTCAACTCATTTGCCCCCACGTCCGGCAGCGGAGGCAAGTGGTCTGACGAGGTGAAAAAGGCCAAAGAGCTGGGTTACACCGAGCCTGATCCTCGTGACGACCTCAACGGTCTCGATGTCGCACGTAAATTGACCATCTTGGCTCGTCTGGCAGGATTGCCTGTAGAGTCCCCTACATCGTTTCCGGTGGAGAGCCTTATTCCCAACGAGCTAGAATCGTGCTCTAGCGGCGACGAATTCCTGGAGAAGCTACCCAGTTTTGACAAGCAGATGGATGAGAAAAAGGCTTCAGCAGGTAGCAAGGTTCTGCGATTCGTCGGCAGCATTGATGTAGCTACCAAGAACGTCAAGGTTGGCCTCGAGACGTTTGAGCCATCCCATCCCATTGCAGCTCTGAAGGGTAGCGACAACATCATATCCTTCTACACCAAGCGATACGGAAGCAACGCTCTTATCGTTCAGGGCGCTGGAGCCGGAGGAGATGTTACTGCCATGGGCGTCACTGCTGATCTGATCAAGGTGATCAACCAGATTGCGTGATGCGATATCGATCTATGCTGGACGTATTAAGGCGATAAATATAGACACGATCTTTGCGATGCAGAAAGTCTAGGTTGGAGGTCTTATTTCTTTTGAGTGATACGCGGACCTGTCGTCGCCACACCCGTTGAGGAGCTACTCGAATATAAAGGTTCAGTAACATCTGAGGAGGCCGCCGGATCGCTGGTCTCGCCTTGGCCACGGGTCGAGAATTGCCTCCATAACCAAAGGCATAAATCTATAGTCAGGAAAAAGAACAGAGGTAGAATCAAGATCGTTCCAATGAAGGCCTATGAAAACGGTTTTTGTCAGAGCTGTTTTTTTTTCTTTTAGAGATTAGGAGTTGCTCGCATACGCAAAGAGCTGAAATTGACCGGACGGCAAAGGATGCCGAATCATCCCAAGGTGTTGTCCGTGCTGAATCTGACATTGTAGAATACGTCACGCCGTTGAACGACTACTTTCGCAAGATGAATATAGCATGGGATGGAAGGCAACGTTTTGCTACTGCAAGTAAGGATATTGAAGAGATCAGGCATCCTGGTCAGCAGCTTCAGCTGGACGCCTCCTTGTTCTTTGTTGACGTTGAACTTAGGTCACGAGGCGCAGCCCGTAATCAGCACGGAACTGTGACGCTTGGTGGAGTGGCACAGCATCAATCCCTCTCACCGCCTGCCCCACTGGATGGCCAATGGGCCATGGCTTAGCTCTTTGGACTTGGAGTCGCGAGCGGAGAAAAAATTGAGGCCGGATCCGAGGTCAAGGACAGAGTCGCAGCAACACCCTTCCAGCAGACTCGTAATATCACGTTGGGGCTTGAAAAGGTTACAAAAAGGA
>SRPU01000114.1:0-32751 GCA_018360185.1 Claviceps lovelessii
CATTGAGAACAGGTTACATTTATTTTTTTAACCCAAAAAAAAAAATCATGAATCCCATTGACTTGTGGCATAGCGACAGCACTTTACATCTGCTTGTCCCGTAACAGCAGCACTTTACTCATAAAGCCTCTTGTACAACTTGCCTCCCTTCCAGACATGTGTAATGTTGTCAGCCTCTGTCAACACTTTGATATCCTCCAGTGGATTCTTCCTGATCGCAATGATATCTGCATCAAATCCCGCCTTCAACTGCCCGCTGAGTGGTGCAAGAGCACCCAGGGTCTCGGGCGCAATGGCCGTGGCACTCTCAATGGCCTGCAGGGGCGTCATGCCCAGCTCGACGGCATAAACCAGCTCATGCGCATTCTTGCCGTGCGAGAGCTTTGATCTGCGATCACTGCTCCCCGAGTCGGTTCCCATGGCAATCTTGACGCCCTTCTCGATGGCCAACTTGTAGGCCGTCTGTGACCGATGGTAGAGCTTCATCACTTTCTGTCTAGTGTGCTCGGGTAGCGTATCCAGGTAGTCGGTCATGAGCACACGGACAATGTGCTGCGCCGGCACGTAGATGGCGTCCTTCTCAATCATGAGATCTGCCACCTCGTCGTCCAGGTACATGCCGTGCTCGATCGTCTTGACACCCGCTCGCAGGCCGGCCAAGATGCCTGCTTTGCCAATGGCATGCGCGGCCACGGCGCGTCGACTCCGACCTGCTTCCTCCACAATCGCTCGGAGCTCCTCGTCGGAGAATTGGCGATCTTCTGGATCGTCGTTTAGGCTGAGCACACCGCCCGAGGAACAGACCTTGATGACGCGCGCGCCGCGACGGACCATCTTCCGGACAGTCTTGATGCAGTCTGGCACGCCGTCGCAGACGGCCATCGGCATGCTCCCGTACATCATCGCCTCGGTCATGGTTGCCGACGGCACGGCCTGCTCGTCTCTGTGCCCCCCCGTAATGGACAAGAGCCCGATGGAAGAGTAGATATTCGGTCCTACCAGAGGACCATTCTTGACGGCAGGCCAGATGTCTCCGCCGAAGCCGCCCAGTTCTCTGACGGAGGTATACCCAGCATTGAGAGTGGCTCTCAGATCGTCAACGGTAACAGCGCCGGCTAGTGCTGGAAACCCAGGGAGGAACTCCCCCGAATATCTTCCCAGAGTGTAGGCAACGTCTATGGCCAGGAAGTGCGTGTGGCAGTCCCATAGACCCGGCATGAGAGCATGGACACGCGTCGGACGCACAGTCTGGTACCTGTGTGGACGATGCCGGAATTCGCCCACCCACTCGATTTTGCTGCCCCTGATGGCAACGGCGCCATCCTGAACTGGTGCTCCTCTCCCGGGGATCAATACGTGTGCCCAGAGCAGAGTCAAGGTAGATTCGTCCAGTGGCGCTGGTACCGCCTCGATATGTGATGCCGGGAGCTGCTGAGTAGCAATAGGGACGCGCATGGTGGAATAGACGGGGTTTTTTTCTCCTCCCTTTCTCTTGGGATAAAAGACCAGGTGATGATGATGATGATGATGCTTGAGCTGAGATGGGCAGACACTCGATGACGGTCGGCGCTGCTCAACCGAGAGCCCCCTTCCGTAACACGCGCGGCCGCTGCTGATGGGTCGAAATCCCTCTCATGGTACAGTGCTGATACATCCTGGGTCGCTCTGGCTATAGAATGGCAACCCGTTCCGCCTAATAAATGCACGCAGCTCGATTTGCTCGAGAAGACGGCAACGGCCGAGGCACCACAGTCCCCGCATCATGATTCATCCGCCGTCTGCACAACTGGTGTCCATCGTCAGCTTTAATGGAGGGTGTGAAATGCGCACCAGAAGTCGAAGATCAAAGAGTGAAAAAAAAAAGAAAAAAAGAAAAAAAGAAAAAAATAGAAGGAAGCAAGGAGAGGAAAAGGGGGAAATAATAAGAATAAAAAAGTGAGGAGAAAAGGGAGCCAATCACACTCCCAGAAGCTCCAGCTTCGCAAGCTCTCTCCTCCCACGTCCTCTCGCTTACTTTCATTCCCGCGACCAGAACATGCATAACAACTTTCAATGTTCAGATCAACCAACAACATGCATGTGTCATTCCCCAGAACCCAAGCCCGAGCCGTCGTCCGCGCCGCCCGCGCCGCCCGTTCAAGCCGCTACTCCTCCACGATGCAGCCCTGCTTCTCCTCCGGCACTGACGAGCCAGCCGCGGCGGCAGCTCTGACGCCACTCCTCGCCTCCTCACCGGGGGGCAAATGGGAGCTGACGTGCGGCGGCGAAGCTCTAGAGCGGAGCTTTAAGTTTAAGACTTTTGCCAAGACGTGGGTAAGGGGATTCTAAGAAGATTTTTTTTTTTCTTTCGATTTTTTTTCCTTTGGTAAGGGGGGGGGGGGGTTTGAATGAGTGCAAATACTCACCAAAATACACCTGGTAGGATTTCATGACGGCCGTTTCACTGCAGTGTAAACTGAGAAATCACCATCCTGAATGGTCAAACGTAAGACACCCCATCCGCCAAAAAAAAAAAAAAAAAAAAGACACAAAATATATACATATATGAAAGAAAAGAGTCGGAAGGGGGATAAGAGGACGAGGCCGTCGATGCTATGGCCATAATACCCCTGATGGATAAATCACCACATGCGCATTGACAAAAAAACTCTAGGTCTACAACACCACCTTTATTCGATGGACAACCCATAGTCCCAAGGGACTGTCAGACAAGGACGTGAGCCTCGCGGCATTGTGCGATTCCCTGGCCAGGGACTTTGGGGAACTGGATCCTGAGCCGGCAAGCTGTGAGGTCAGGGCCCTGGCTGATAGGGTGGTTTTGACGTCGGGAGATTGTTGTACGCCAAAGAAGACGTGATTTGTAAAGGGTGGATGGGTCTGGGAAGACATGATTGCAAATGGGATATCAGACGGATATAACTGGCTTTGGTATTTTTTTTCTTTTTTTTTCTTTTGGGATAAAAGTCGTGTCTCGTTCAGTCTTTTCACTAAAATGGAAATTGGCTCCCGCGCCGAGAAGGGTGCAATATAATGAAGCGTATAATAATCCTTTAGAGGAAAAAAAAAAAAAAGGAGACTAACATTTATTATTAAGTATTTTCATAAAAGGCATCGTCTCGACCACTGTGTATACACAAAAACACCACACCCCAAGACAACCCTTCGCCAGAAAAATCAAACGCCGTGGACAACGCCATCCATTGTCAATGTAACTGGCGTGGCCGCATGATTGTATAACCATTAATCTATGCCGATGTCTGACGGCTCTATAAAAACCCTCCTTTTTCCGATCACAACCTTGGTGTCATGCAAAGTCTTGCCATTTTGGCGCGGACATTACGCTAACGGAGTGATTGCGCATCCCGAGTCAATCACCCACGTCTTACTGTGCCTTCTTGGCAGCCCGGATGGCCTGGAGTTTCTTGTCGCGGCGTCTCTTGTGTGCTTCGGCACCGGCTTCGGTGTCCATAAAGTAGTCCCACCAGCGGAAGCTCGAGGCATAGTTGCCGATAAACTTCTCGTGGTGAACATCATGGTGCTCGGCGCCAGCCCAGACGGGAAGAACGTGGCGCAAGCTCCAGGGGAAGTCAAAGCCGCTGTGGGCGTCGATGGCCTGTAAAAGACGGCAGACGATCCAGGTGTACATGGTGATTAAATGCAGGTCTCCGGTAATGTAAAGAACCAGGAGGGGAGAGCCGATAGTGCCCACACCAAGAAGCATGGTCTCGATGGGCGAAGCGTACTCGGCAGCCAATCCAAAGGGAGCAGAGTACGTGTGGTGCATCTTGTGGATTGCTTTGTAGAGCGGTCCGTAGTGCAAGGCTCGATGAAACCAGTAGTGCCAGGTATCTTCCATGACAAAAAAGATGGCAATCTGAACAGCCATCTTGAAGAGCGACGGAAACGGCACACCATAGGCCATGCCGCAGTAGGTGGCCAGAGGGTGGAACAACCAGATTTGTGGCAGCTCGGCAGTGAAATGGCTGATGAGGACAATGGCGGCGCAGTCCCACTGCTCCTTAAGGGTGGGAATCTTCTGGTTCTGGATCTTGTATTTTTGAAAGAAGGGAATCTTGTCCATGATCATGAACGGAATGCAACGGCCGAAGTAGACGATTTCGTGCAAGACGAAGCTCATGATGCCGGTCGCCAGGGTATCGTTCTGCATGAAGAGGTACCAAGCCTGTAGGAACAGAAGCCCGTCAGCAAGCAGTTTCTGCTGATTTGCGATTCGCTTCCGCCGCCGCCGCCGCCACGAGGATTGGAAAAAAAAAAAGAAGAAGAAGAAGACGGAGCAAGACTTACCGCCCAGAGACGTTCAATGAAATTGAGGTTGACATTGTGCTTGGAAACTTCCTCGAAAACAGAAAAATAATCCTGGGTCACATTGGCAGCGGCAAAGGTTGCGTTGCTGCCGAATCAATCGTATTAGCATAGCCATCCATATACTACCGGCTTTGACGATTCAAGGGGTATGTATGTATATGCGTCGGAGGGTGCCCTGTTGTGACAGCCAGTTACTCACGCTAGATCCATGATGACTGCGCGAGAGACAGAGTCTCTGAACAATTTGGTCGGCGGCCAGAAGAGGTCGAAAGGTCGAAAGCCAAGCGCGAGAAACGCAAGCCGGAGGACGGACTATGAGGGAAAAGAAGGAGGGAGGAGTGAGCGGAAGTGGCGGACAAGCCCGCGACGAAGAGGCGACTGAGGTGAAAAATAGTTTGATTACAAGATTACTGCAGCGGTGAGTGGGGGAGGGGAGAGACTGGGAATTTATCAAACCAGACCAGCAGACTCCATGAATGTCGCGGCGGAAATCCGTGTTTTCTTCGTCGCCGGACGCCCGCTCCCTCAACTAGTGCTGCTTGTCAGGGGATGGAGGACGCGTCTAACCAGATTGGTCCTCGGCGCTGGCGGCGAATCATTTGGCCACACTGCAGTTGAGTGAGTCGTTGTGGGCGGCATGAGAATGAGGCCACTCGGCTGGTACAGGGTCCCGGCTTCCGGTTCCCATCTTGTCCATGTGCCATCCCAAAGTGGCTTAGCTCCAGGGCATGGACCAATGCCTTTCGATGCGCTTGGGCTGACCCAAATGCTATCGATACCACCCAGAAATACGAATACGGAGCGAGCTTTGCCACTGCGTCCAAACCTGTGGCTCAGCGTCAAGTACCACCTCCCAAGCTGAGTTGGCTACAGGTAGGCAGGTACCTTGGTAGCTCCCTACATGCCGTATTTGTATGCATACCTAGGTATGTATATACATGCAAAGTAGTATGTACATGCCCGCAACTTTGATTCATCTCATTCTCGATACGTGCGACTGAGTTTAGAAATCCGCTCTGTGTTGGACTTTGCCTCTGCGATTGCAGTCCGGTCTTTCCTGATCTGATCTGAGCCTCCAGGCACAACCTGCCTCAGACACATTTCTATCACGTGCTTGCCAAGCGTGCTCTGTGAATGCGAACACGAGACGGGTTTTTTCCCCCAAGGGCTCCACGCCACCACCAACCCACCTTGACTCAAAGTCTAATACTTGCACCCGTTCGGCCGTTAGATCCAAGGCACGGAGTAAACAAACCTGTCCTGTCCTGTCCTGTCGGCTAGCTGGTGGTTCGTCCAGCTCGCCGGGTTCATCCAGTGGTAGTGGTCTGATTAGCCATCCACTTGTCAATCTCCTTCGTCGACTGGCCGCCTCACAATCCTTCTGATCCCGACCGCCCTCCCCACACCCTTTGCCATCAGATTACATACCGCCTGGTCAGTTGGGTTAATGTCGATTGAGGCTCTGTCAGTTTGGCATTAGCTTTGGTCTCATTGGAAAGCCAGCTACCAGGACCGAGCTGTTTGGGACGCCGGTCGAACTGTCTCACCTCTCAGCTGCTCTCACCACATCATGTCACTCGTGTCTGAGTAAGTTTTATATTAGGCTAATTGCCATTAGTTACAACGTCAAGGCCCAGCATCAATGACAGCTCTTTTGACAACTGATATACGACCCATCACAGCCAAGTTCGGCGACTTGATGCCTATTTAGACCGCCTGCCAATCATTTCAGAAGTCGTGTCAGATGATGGTCGGTCAGATGTGGAAGATCGTACTTTTGTCGCCGCCGACACATTTTCGTCTCCCAGGCTAGATAAGCTTCTTCGGGTCGTTCAGTCCTTGAGTGCCACCACGGTTTCCAACAACCTGCTACCCCTTGAACGCGTCAAAGATTTGCTCAAACAATCCGGCCTTCCCTCTCTTGAAAGGCACGACGTTCGAGAACTTGCGCCATCAGGAGAGGTCGTGGCCAAAAGCGCCTACGAGGACGAAATCGAATGGTTGCTAGTCAGCAAAGCTACCGTCCAGATCTATGGCGCCATATTAAAGTCCTTGTTGGACCAAGTCATTCCTCTCCATGATGACATCTGGTACTGGTCCGACGTGTTGAACTCCTACACGTATAGCAGTTTATACACGGTACAGACATCTCCGATACGATTCTGGGCCTGGAGTCAAGATGTCTATTCTGCAAGCAAGATGCGACTCCGCTCGCTTTCCATCCGAGACTCATCCGCCGAGTTTGTCGATTCTACCGCCGGGCGCGTGGCCCACCCGTGGCGGCAATTCTACGGTATCGTACGCGATACAATTCGAGAACGTTCTCTCGCGAATATACAGAGAAAAATACTGTCCCCTGTGGCTTTTTGTCGCTCAGAGGCGCGCAGCAATCAATCACAGCTTCGCAAACTGAGGGAAATCACAGCCAGTGGACTGGGCGTGCTGGTGGACGAAGGTCTTCAATTTGGCCATGATGACGACAAGGCCGATTTACACGACAACCATGACCTTAAAGGTGTGGTTGAACGCAGTGTTGCATTGATGGACATGGTGCTGAAAGAGGTGTGTTCCTTGGATGTCAACATCCACGACTTCGAAGACAAAGTGTTTGCAGGCGTCGAGGAGGATCCAGAACTGTCAATACACATGGAAGATAGTATCAATCCGGATCGACCCGCCGTTCTCTCTCGTCGACTTTTGCGCATCATTGATAAGACGCTGCCGCAGTATGCCAACAGCATGTCGACCCTTGTCAAGGAGAATGGTCGACCGGGGAGAATCGTCCGATACTGGCTGCCCACTCTCGTGGGTGTTCTTTCCTCGACAACTATTCTGCGTATTCTTGTGAACCGTCAAGATCAAATCGTCAGTTGGATCACGAATCTTGGCGGCACGGTTCGAGACTTTTGGTTCAATTGGGTTGTGGAGCCAACTGAAAAGGTCATCAAGACCATCCGGCATGATGAATCTAGTGAGATCGCCATCTTGAGCCGTGATAGCCTGAAGGCTGACCGCCAAAGTCTTGAGCGAATGGTTGTCGATTTTGCCAAGGACAAGCCACATTTTGCCGTTGATTCAGGAAGTACGACTGTTACTGAGGCGCAACTGGCCGACATTCGCAGCAAGGTCGCCGAGGGAGACGTGACTCCGGTGCTGAGGGCGTACGAACGGGATCTACGGAGCCCCTTTGTCGGCGCTGTTCGTGGAGACCTCGTGCGGTCGTTGCTTATCCAGGTACAAAAGACCAAGGTGGATTTAGAGGTGGCCATGACGGGCATTGATTCATTGTTGAAAAGTCAAGAGCTGGTTTTTGGGTTCGTGGGCTTGACGCCAGGTGTGCTCGTCTCGATTGGCCTGATCCAGTATCTACGTGGCATACTCGGCGGTCGGAGCGGTCTCCGGCGAGACAAGAAATCGGGTCGGGCTGTCCGAATTCTACGAAACATTGACAGAATATTATCGGAGGCCAGACCGACGGAAAATAATGTACTCTCATACAAGGACCACGGGCTGCTTCTGTGCGAGGTCCACGTACTTCGCAGCTTGGGCAACTTGATGCCACGTGAGACTCAAAAGGAATTCTTGGAGGATCTCGACGACTTGTCCAATATCAAAGGCTTGCAGGTACAAACAAAAGCCCTTGAAAGAATACGCTGGGCATACGCGCGATGGCTCAAGTAGAGGCGGGAGTAAAAAAAAAAAAAAAGGGAGAGAATTGTCTATATATCTGCGGGAGACTTTGGCAAAACATATTTAATTGGATGGTATAGTCCATTCAAAGGCATTGAGGGAGCACTGCGTGTATTCAAGGACGAAAAAAAAGCAAGGCGTACAAGAGAGTCATTTATTTCTTTTATTTCATTCTTGCCTTGGTCAAAGATACCGATCAACGATGGACGGATTTGACCACTCTGACACCTTTCGCTGCAGCCATTATATCATGTGAATCTATCCACTTTTTTATTCTCATCTTATCTAAAGGTCTCCCTTTCTACCCTTTGCGGTTTCTTTTTCTTTTTCTTCTTTTTTCTTTGTTTCATTTTCCTTTTGCCCAACTCAACTTGAAGCCGTCCACAATTCAATTCCGACTACCAACTCCAGGAATGCCCGCATATTGAACACTGATGAGCGGAAAACTCGTTGGGCTTCTTGAAAAATCATCGCCAAAAAAGCCCGCTCGCAATCGTTCTACAGCTAACCATGATCCAGAGCAAAAGCACAGACAGTGATATGATCTATTGGCCCGAATTCGATTCAGTTGGCAGGCGACACTGGAGTTGACACAACCTGTGTGTGTACGTGTAGCCGGGATTGCTTGACAAGCTACAAGGGCAGAACATGAACTTACAGTGGTGGCTACCTTGAAGAATGTACTGTCCAGATTGACGGCCAGCATACCGGTACAATTGGCCCAGACACCAAGGGGAAACGTGAATCCCCACCAGCTCATATTAAAGGGGAAGTCTCGAATTGTTGCCATACTAACGAGGGCGAAACACAGCCATATCAGGGCAAATCCCCACAGCATCATGCCCATCACAACGCCGATAATATACAGAGTCTCCGCGCCACGCGTCGAATCCACACCCACGGCTCTAAAGACGTGCGTCCGGGGCAGAAGCTGGACGGCGACTTTGCCCAGCTGCTGGATGCCGAAGCCGCCCTGGCCGAGCGGACCAAGCGGCAGAAACACGGAGACGAGCACTTCCCTGGACGGAAGGGAGTGGACGGTCAAGCGGTGAAAGTACAGGGCAAGCACGCAGCCGGACAGACATTCACCGAGACCCCAGAGAATGTACGACACGACGAGCGTCGTCAGCGCGCGTTCAGGATCGGGCAGCGCCTCGGCGAGGATGCCGCCCGTGGCAGCCGCGACAACGGCCGGGACGATGGGCAGCAGCAGCGCGGCCGTGGTGCTGCTCAGGGCTGGCTTGTGGACGCGCATAACTATGAAGGGTATGCTGGTCGCTGTGGCCGCGGAGACGAGAAGATCGATCCACCAGAACAGCCAGGCGAGGTGTACGAGCCACGGGCCCCATTGTTTGCAACAGAGGACCATCATGTTGATGATGGCTGTTGGGGGGAGAAACGGTTCAATCAGTCTCGGGACGACTAAGAAAGGATGAACGAGCAAAGACGAACGGGAAAGAATAACCATGGTAAAAGAGAACAAAGGGGGGAGAGGGAGGAGACGGAATAAAAACACGCACTTGCAAATCCCATGGGCAAACAGCCCAGAAACAAAGACTGTCCTGGATGCGAAATCATGGCCCACCATGTCCCGGGATACATGGTGTACCGGGCAATAGAGAGGCCCAGAAACGCGAAAAAGAGGAACACATTGAGACCGAAGATGCCGTAGCTGATGTGTTGGAGCCATGGGGCATTATACGGCAGTCCGTGGAGGGTCATGGCAACGACGCCTGTGCCCATGTTGATGGCGAAGCATCTGATGGAGTGCTCTGTTAGCTATCAAGCCATGTTTTCTTATTTTCTCCTTTTTTTCTTCTTTTCTGTCCTTTTTTTTATCTTTTTTTTTTTTTTTTTTTTTTTTTCTTTTTTTTTTTTTTTTTTTTCTTTTTTTTTTATTTTTTTATTCTTTCTTTCTTTCTTTCTTTCTTTCTTTCTTTCTTTCTTTCTTTCTTTCTTTCTTTCTTTCTTCATAAAAGCTCATGCAACCCAGGTTATCTGTCCCTGTTTTCTGTGGCATGGCCATTGGCGGCGTGCTTTTTCTTCATCAACAACTGGGTGGAGCTGCGATCAGACGGGCTCAAGATTGCCGTCAGCTGCAAAAGACCCATTCCTTGGCGGTCTGACTCCATCGGTCCATGGCTTGATGCCATAGGGTTCTTATCGTGGCTCGGTAGTATAACGAGCGGAGCAATCATGTTCCTCTGCAGTGGCGCCAAAAATGGAAATCGAGGCACGGCATCACAGATCACGGCGTGGGGATGTCTCCTCAGCGTTCTTTTGGCGGAGCATTTTTATCTACTGATGCAGCGAGTCGTTCGGACGGTCATGAGCAAGGTGGAAAGCCCGGGCGTGCAACGTGAGCGCCGAGAGCGCTACTTGCTGAAGAAGAAGCTCTTGTCCGAGAACCTTGGCCAAGAAGTCACTGCCAAATCGGCAGTGCCGGGCGTTGCAGCTGGCGAGAAAATCACAAGAGAAGCGCTCGAGGAAGAGGCGCGCGAGGCGTCCGTCCGTGGTCATGGCGGTCCTGGAGAGATGTAAGTCGTCTGGGCATGGCGTTTTGATGAAACCAGTTTCTGTTTCTGGAGCTGGCAGAGGCTAACAATGTTTTTTTTTTTTTTTTTTTTTTTGGTTAATGGATAACAGGTTCTGGCAGCGTCAGCGCGGCATGGATGAGACCATTCTCATTGGTCGCAAACTAATTGAGGTCCAGGTGAGCAGCAATGCATTTTCCGTCCGCTCCTCGTCTATTCTTTTGTCGGCCAGATTTTACGTTGGATCTTTTGCTTGGGCTGGCCGAAGAGAAGCCTGAGAGACGTGTCACACGGCCCTATGTTCATACATGTGTATGTACTGACATGTGTCCAACAAAACAGATGTCGGGCCACGGAAAGAAATTGCACAACGCGACAGCGGAGACAAGTGCTAAAGCATGAGGAATCGAGAATTATGTCATTGTCTGAATGTGCTTGAGCCATTCCATTGGATGGGATAATGCGATGAGATCGGTGCGCGATGAGGATGATTGTCCTCGATGTCAAGAAGGCTAGATTACACCTCCGTACCTAGCCGTAGGTGTGTTGGAACAGGTTGTTTGACACAGCCGGGTGACTTTTTGATGAGCAATCAAAGGAAATATGGGTAGGTACATGGAGATGGAATGGAGCCTTGTTGGTGTCGAAGAAAGAATGTCGTCCATACTGTAATCGAGTAGGTGTAGTTGTTTATTCACATGTAGTGTACACAGGTCTATCGACAAATCAGAAAAAAAAGTCCGAAACAAAAGGGGCAAGACGTGTGGGCATTTTGGAAGCTGTTCATACATGAATTGATGAAGGGGAGATGTGGGAACTGCGGGTGTATGATTGATAAAAGTACAAGTACCATTGCGAACAAAGAAGAGGAAAAAAACGAAGAAGAAACGTGTGCAAAACGTGTGCAAAACGTGTGCAAATGAATGTGCGCGCACACACAGCAAGCAGTACAGCAAGCAGTCCAGCCAGTTTGAGAAGGCGGTCCCCGGCCAATCATAGAACAAGGACGGAGGTGGCACTAGTGGCTCCATTTTTTTCCCCACCATCTAGGTATAAAGCGGAGAAAGGGCAGAAAAACGGGGAGACACGGGGGAGCGGGGATGTCGGAAGTGGGAATCACCATGTCACCGAAAAAAAGTCGACCGCAACAACGTCGACCGTTTCGCATTCTGCGTTGTGCGTTGTGCGCAGCCCAGCCACGCCCCCCCCTGGTCGCCGCTCAAGACGGGCTAGCTGGCTCAAAAAGAACGTTTTGGAAGGCCCGTCCGTTCTGGCAACAAAGATAACAGTTGAGGACCGTCCCGTTCCCGACATCCCGACCATCCCGACCGACCGACATTGCTTGCATTGCGACCTTGTCTTGCTCCTTGCCTCGCTCCTTGCCTTGCCTCGTGGTCTTTTCCTCTTTGCGGCATGTCGACCCCACGCAATCGCTTCCACGACGGCTGCTGGACGTGCAAGGCCAAGCGCTTCCAGTGCGACCGAACCCGGCCGCACTGCCTCATGTGCACCCAGAAGGGATTCAAGTGCGAGGGCTATGAGATGCGCCTGAAATGGGGCACCGGCATTGCCTCGAGGGGCCGCTTCGCCGGTGCGAGCCAGCCCGTCGAGACGGCCATTCCGCCGCGGCCCAAGGGCAGGCATCGTGATTTGCTTCGCGAGGAGCGTCGCCGTGAGGCCGCCGCGAGGGCCTCCTCCGATGGTGGCCGCCCGGTCACGTCGTCCGGTTCCGAGAGCAGCACGCCGCCGTCTTACTCGGGATCGGCGGTGGCGGCGACGAGATCGGCACAGCAAGGTCTGTCTTTTTTTTCCTTTCCTTCATTCTTTCTTTCACTCTTTTCGCTCTTTCACCCCTTCTCTTCTTTCCCAACCACGTCTGGCTCTCGGGCTCGTTTGGCACACAACTAACTCCCGGTCCACATGGCAAAGCAGTAAATGATCATGCCGAGCAAGAACCCCAAGTCCCGGTCCGACAGGCGGCCAATCCGCATCCAAGGCCCCGGGCAGAGTCCGTCATCATCCCGCCGTGGATTCTAAGGCAGGGGAACGACGAAGTTGAGCTGTTTCAAGATTGTAGGTTGGCACATATTCCCACGCTTCTCGTTTTCAGTCCCATTTTGGTCTTTCTTTCTTTCTTTCTTCTTCCTTTTCTCTACTCTCTTTTTCCTTTATTCCTTTCCTTTCTCTTCTTTTCCCCTTTTCATTCTCTTTTTACCTTTTTTTATATACTTCTTCCCTGGCAGAGCTGTCATCCCTTGCCGTCACTCGTTCATCAGGCTAACTCGGGCACATCTCGTTTCTTCACCTCCTTTCCTCCTTTCCTCCCACAGTCATCTCATATGGCATCTATACGCTAGCCTCAACATCCGTCAATGACGAAGACAATATTCTCACCAAAAATCTCCCCGTTGTCTGTGAGCAGTCCAACGCGCTTTGTGCAATATGCATCACCCTACAAGCTTCGCTTAGCGGGCGACCACAGGCCTTCAAGTATTATGACATGGCCTTGGGCAGCTTTCGAGCCGAGTTGGGCGACTGTCAGACGCCACTCAATGACGGGACATTTACGGCTGGTCTTATGCTTTGTACCATGGGGGTGAGTTCGATGATCCTACCAAACCACCACGTGCTCCCTGGTTGTGGTGCTTTTGTCAGCCATGACCGTCGCGCTAACCAAGTATATCTTTATCTTTCTTCTTTCTTTTCTTTTTCTCTTTCTTTCTTTCTTTCTTTTTTTTTTTTTTTTCCCTTTTACCTTTTTATATAGCTTCGTGGGGGCACCGTTTGGACAATACATCTGCATGGCTTATACAACGTACTGTTCACCCAAGGTCTGCAAGAACCTTTGAAAAACCAAACACCATATCGAGGACACCTCATCGAGGTCTTGGGCTATCTAGACTTACCAGGCTTCGTCGTCGGCCGCCTGAAGCCATCCATTGGCGTATGGCGTCGGTTCTGTCGCGAGCCGGGCTACCTCTGTCGCCCGCCGCAGATCGACAGCGTCGATTTCGTGAGCGGACTGCCACGCTCCCTCCTCGACCTGCTGTCCGCCATTGATGGCACCGAGATCTCGGAAGACGACCTGTGGGACTGGCCAGGCGCGCCCGGGAGCTTGACGCAATGCCATTTGTGGGAAGCATATAGACTAGCCGGCATCATCTCGCTACGGCACCCCCGCTTATATACGCCGATCCAGCACAGCGATCTGTCATCGTCATCCCCGTCGCCCTCCGCGGACGGCAGCTCCCCGGCCTCGGCCTCGTCCTCGTCGGGGTCGAGGAAAGCGATGCCCGCCTCGACAGACGTGGTCGTGACGCGCATCATCAGCCACATCGACGCCATCGTCTGCGCCTACGTGGCCCCCGGCGCGGTCCGAGACTCGCTCCTCTTCAACGCCATCGACTATCCTCTCTTCCTCGCGGGCATCGAAGCCGACATCATGAATGCCAGGCCGGAGCTCAAGGCCGCCATCAAGAAGTGTTTTGCCGTGCGACAAGAGGCCTTCAAGTACCCTAGTAGGAGCACCGTATTGCTGGACATTATGGAGACGTGGTGGACGTGTGACAGAGAGGACAGATCGATCCACGACGTGGCCAAATCACGGGGTCTCGAACTAGGTCTTTTATGAGTAACGTAAAGAATCAAAAAAAAAAATTTAAAAAAAGACTGGCATTGGGGAAAGTTTTACCGAGGGGAAAGACAAACACACAATCGGTATACCATGGTGGCGATGATGTCCATGATGATCATAATGATGGGACGTTACAAGGGCCCTCGCCATTTGGGGTCCTGGCCAGGTCGCTAGTTTACACGTGGCAAGGGCGACGTTCCATAGTTGGTCCGACGTCACCGGTAGAATAAAGGGGAAAGAAAAGCGGGAACATAAGCAAGGGTGCTAGGCTGAGTATGGCTGGGACCGGGTTTCGATTTTGACAGGTTTACAATGGGGGACGTGAGGCGCATACGGGGACAATCACATAAGTTAGGCGTCTAGGTTTAATGTTTTTTATAAATTTAGCGGTTCTTTTCTTCTTTTCTTTCTTTCTTTTCTTTCTTTCTTTCTTCTTTTCTTTCTTTCATTCTTTCGTTCTTTCTTATATCTTCTCTCTTTCTTCTTCTATTCTTCCTCTCCTTTTTTTCAGGCTTTTCCCTACAGCCCTGGTCTTCACAACTGCAGACGCTCCCCAAACTTGTCCAACTATGAACCGTGCTACCGGCGCTCTAGAACAGCACGAAGCGTTAGCCGTGATGGTTATTTTTTCCCTCTTTTTCTTCTTTTTTCTTCTTTTTCCTTCGTGAATAGCACAGTTCACTAGCATTTCAGTTTGTATCACTTGCTACACGTTGCAAGTTCCACGGACATGTTCCATGTGGTGTCTTAGCATCGCGTTCTCTTCATGGTAGGTTGGTGGCTTGATGTGGGGGGTGCTATTCTCGATTCAGGGTGTATCAAGAATAAGATAACAAGAAAAAAAAAGGAAACGCAAGGAAAGGAAAGTAAAATAGGAAAATAAGCGTAGCAAAAAAAAAAAAAAAAAAAAAAAAGTAAATATAAATAAAAAAAAAAGAAGAAAGAAGAGAATAAAGGGGGAAAAGAAGGGGAAAAGAAGGAAAAGTTGTTCGTGTCCCTATGTGTAGCTTCAAATTTCATCATCCCGAGTTCTATATCCTTCAATGGTGCATGACAGGACTGGGCAAAATCAATGGCCCATCTGTCATGACGAACTGGATAAACACAGTCCGCGCTTGAAAATATACATGATGCGTCGAGAAAGGTGACTTGGGCGGCGAAAAGTACTCTTTGTCGAGATGTTGTATTGTATCCTCCCAGTGGATTCGGGGCAGATATGCGCCTTTCGGGGGAAATACAAAGGGGGATTTAGAAATTTGAATGTTTCGCTATATACACATGTATATGTATGTATATATGTATGTATAGATATAATAGGAGGACGTGTATATGTATGCATGTATGTATATAAGTATATACAGTGACTTGATCATTCTTTTCGACCGCCCAAAGGTATCGCGATCGAACTTTCCCAGCTAACTTAGTAACTAAACTAAGAAACGAAAGGAAGAGAAGAGATCCATATATTATGTAATGACCCTTTGAAGCTATAATATCTATACAAGAATATATAATATCGACTTCGATTTCTGTATGATTTCAATACATTTACTCGATGAATCTGCAAACCCTCGGTTGGTCAAAAAAGTAGCATGTTACACTCAGTATTTATGTATGTATGTACGTATGTACGTATTCTGTCCGGGTAGCTCAACCTTCTCGGTTACCAGAGGTCACGAAGCAAGGAAAACGTTGGAGGCAGGCGGGTCAGTGGAATGAGGGTATCGGTGGTTTGGGAATCATCTCATCAAGGCTGTGCACAAGTTGACAAGGTCTTTGCGATTTTGCTTTTTTCCTGGCATGGCAGGAATTAGTACTCAGAAAATCGCCGATACATTTGAGCCCTGCTTGGTTGCAGCGGCGCCAGTGATTGTCCGCACGCAAGTGCGCTCTTGGAGTTGTTCGAATTATAGTAAGCCAAGCATTCTATTTCGTTCTTGTATTGAAGAAAGCGTCTGATGAGATGGCCTGGACGATGCTTATATGCTTCCTCCTGTATTGGCGGTTGTTAGGGCCGTTTTCCGGTTTTCACGGATACCACGATGGCGAGTATCTGACCAGCCGACCTTTGGCGTAAATATAAAGTTTTGGGTGCTGTTTCGGGGGCCGACGAAATATGTATGTATGTGTGCATTTTTTTTTTTCAGGCTGAAGAAGCGGAAACATCGTTGGCGAAGGCAGGCAGGCGAAGGAGGAGCGCAGCTTCCGAATTTGCATCTTCCAATTGAGGCCATCATGAGACTCTAATAATCGTAGAATTATTAGCTACTTGGAAGGAAGTACCGAGTAGAATCCTCTTTGGCGATTTGTTCATACAAAATCCAATGTACTGGTATGTACTGTTGCAGGAGCATGGTGGTATTGAAAGCCTTGATACATCTGTAAAACGGGGAAGGGGGTGAAAGGGTGGTTGTGGGAGAAGGCTCATCGCAGTGCTCCAGAAACCCTGGTAGCCAAAGAGGAAAAAACAGCTCGTGAAGAAGAAGCGAATAAAAAAGTGGAAACAACAGCTTATAATAAATTGATTAAAAAGAGGAAGAAAATAGTTGACGAAGAAGCTAATAAACAAAAACTTGTCAAGAAGAAGCTGGGACTAGAGTGTTAGACGCTCTGCCTGCGCCTGGAATTACAATCAACTCGGCTGACATAGATCTCTAGCAAATATATTAACAAGAGCGGCTTTTTTTTTTGGCCTAAAGGAGTCTAACGCTTTGCCTGGCTCTATAATTGTCGATACATTCGGGCCGACATGAGGATCTGGTGCATATGCATGTACGTACAAGCACTTCCCAATTCCTTTTCAATCCATTCCACACAAGCCCACTAGCGTTCTGCAGAAACAGACCTGCTTATGTTAGGTCTCGGACTTATCGGACGTGACACGAGTGACACCCTCCATGATTGCAACGTGGCTGTTCCAAGTCCCAGCTCCCCGGTGATACGACATGCCTGCTCACTGCTTACCGCTTTGGTGAATCAGTCAAGCAGGCAGGGGTTCTGCCTCGGAGAGATGGATGGCACATGCATCCGGAAAGACCGTGCTGCGTGCAGACGGACAGGCACTGCATTTATTTGGTCACGTATCGGGCAGAGACTGTGCTTACAGGTGAGGATGTGCAGTCTGGCATCTTCGGTGGGAATGTCATCGCGTACGGTCTTGATGGGATCGGCGTGAAGGGAGAATACAACGGTAAAGAGAAGAGGAAACAGAAAAAGAAGAAGAAGAAAAGGGACAACACAAAAAAAACACCACGTGCAGTACTACACAGACACGCTCGCGCCGTCCACTGTCCTCTGGTCATATACGGCACGAGGCACGAGAGTACCATACAGGCTGGCTACCATGACCATCATTGGCACAACCGACAAAAACACATTTCATTACCCTCAGCACCACCAAGGCTTGGCTTTCCGGAGACCCTCTTCGATAATGGAAGCGGATGCAAGACACTTTTCGTCCAAGAAGCGCGGGGCAATGATCTGCAGCGCGCAGGGGGCGCCGTCTACTGTGTCCGGATCATCTAAGCAGGGATGGAAAATAGAAACGTGTAAGCGAAGCAGCCCGTTCCCAACTCTCCTCGTAATTCTTTGCCAGGGGAATGAATGAATTGGTAGCAAAGGGCTTTTTACACTTACAACTTGGCTGGATGTTGTCTTTCATGGACATGGGTTCCGGGTCCAGCGCCTTGGAGGCTTTGCCATAGGGAATCACGCATGCGGGGTACTGCAAGGGACTTGTCAATCAAATAATGTATAAAAGATGGATGAAACGAACAGAAAAGGAGGAAAAAAGAGGTTGGGGGGGGGGGGGGGGGATAGAAAGAGAGACTCCACGGGCTTTCCTACATCGAGCAAGTTCCATAAAATAGTATAAGGAGGCCAGCCAAATGTGTCATGAGCAACAGCCGTGCTCTGGGCGGCGGGCGCCAAAAACACGTCAATTTCATGATCCACCCAGGCCTGTCGCCATGCTTCCTGATACCGCTGCACCGCCATGTGCAGAGCATTCAGCTTTTCAAAAGGCTCCAGGGCCTGTGACACGGGAAACGGACCCGTGAACATGGGGTGGGAGCGGTGCGACACCGACGCGACGGGCGGCTCACCGCTGGCAGCCAGATAGTCGACATGTGGTGCGGATACGAGATACTGAAACGCAAGACGATTGCCGTACGAGATGCTACGGTCCGCAGAATTGGGCAGCTGGACCACGGAATGGCCCGCGGCTGCGAGAGCCTCGACGGCCGAGTTCATGGCCCGACGAACGGGCGGGTGCAATGGGAAGTTTTCGTCTTCGGAGACGAGGCCGATGGTGAGCCGCCGACACTCTGGCGGCTGCTGCTGCCATGGTCCCGCGTGGGCCGTAATATCGTAGCGGTTCGGCTGCGCATCCAGGATCGTCATCATGAAGAGCCTGAGGTCCGCGATGCTATGAGCGAGCGGGCCGACGACGGGAGTCAGACCGGGCAGGCCGTCCATAGATCTGGGCGATACTTGGCCGCTACAGGGAACTCGGTTGGACGTGGGCTTGAATGCATAGATGCCGTTGCATTGCGCCGGAATCCGAATCGATCCCGCAACGTCCGTTCCGACGCCCAGGATCGATCCCCGAAGTGCGACGAGGGCGCCTTCGCCGCCGCTGGATCCACCAGCCGTGAGTTTGGTGTTGTTGGGGTTCAAGGTCCGCCCAAAGATGTTGTTTTCCGAGTCTGCCGTCTGAAAGGGGAAAGTGGGAAAGGGAAACTGACATGAATCATCCATCACGTCAAAGGACAAGCAAAGTGACCGGAAGCACTTACCATCATCGTCTGCGGTAGATTCGTCTTGGTATAGAGCACAGCCCCAAGATCAAGAAGCATATTCACAAGGGCCGAATTGGCCTCTGCAGCGGGCTTCTCCAGAAACGCCACAAAGCCTAGTGTGCTTTGCACGCCCTCCACGCAGAAACTGTCCTTGATGCTGATCGGTAGACCATGCAGTGGGCCCAAGGGCTTTCCCTTTCGACTCAAGTACTCGTCGAGATACCTTGCCCTTGACAGAGCCCGGTCGAAGAAATGTTCCGTCAGGCATGACGTCTGATTATTGGTTGTTATTGTGGTTGTTATTTTTTATCTCCTCGTTTCACGTTTTCGAAGCTGCAAAATGAAGAGCAACAAATAGAATAACAACCACATTACAATACAGAATCCCATGTCTTCTCCGACATTGATTCCTTCAAGAGATAGAAACAAAAGGAAAAGAAAGAAAGCAGGAAAGAAAGAAAGGAAACGTACCAGCTGCTGAGCAATAGCAGCTCGTTTGCAGAATGCCGTCGTCACCACAAGAGACGTCATTTCCCCCCGAGCAAGTCTCCGCAGCAACTGCTCTGCAGAGTAATGTTCCGTGATATCAATCTCCTGCTGTGACAGAATGCCACTGCGTCGGGGAATGTTAGCTTCCAGCAGCTTGCCATTATCGAGAGTCGAGGCCAGCAAGACGCTGTCGAGACGCCAAGCCGTGGGGATTTGGGAGTCGACTTGTTTTCGTTTTCTGTCGACTAGGATACGCCAGTCTTCCGAGCCTGTAACAGTCATGATTCTGCTATTTCTATCTTTCTTTCTTTCTTGCCCCTTTTGTGGTCCTTCGTGAAGAGAAAACGAAAATCCTTCTGTTTTCTGCTGTGTAATTTGGTTCCGGCACAGCTTGACAGATACACGAGCAGCTGGATATATGGAGAGAAGCAACGCGGATGAAGAGTTTTATAAAGGAACTTTGAAGTGGTAGGATAAATGTTCGATTTCGATCACTCCATGTCATGCGTCACGACAGTGTCGTATTGTACATGCCCGTGTGCATTCTGTATATGCTTCCACTGTCCAGCCTCTGATTAATGCCGCTAATACGGACCCGACCGCCAGATCGGATGTGCATTGCGTCGACTTGCCTATATTGGCAATGTCCCCTAAAACTATGGTGTGCGCATTCAACATTGTCTTGAAGGGGAAGCGCACATGTCTTTGGGGAGAAAGGAGAGAACTTTGTTGCCACCAATCAAGCCTCCATACCGTGGAAAAGCTTCCGCTGAGCCGTGTTTATTGAATCACAATGGCGTCGTCCGGAGAAGTAGTGAACCCGTGAGATCCCAAACCCCTTTCTTTTAAAGCACTCGACAAGCACTTTGGAGAGAAAAAAAAAAGCTGCTGGTAAAGAAAAACCATTTGAGTTTCGAATAATAACTCAACCACATACCTATCTTCAAAATCGGTTTTCAGTTCTACACAGATTGTATGCCCTCATTTGAATGACCTACCTTGTTGACCTTGCGACCACCTGTTTTGCATCTCCGGCGTCGGAAGTGGGACAAGATGCTTGTCCGTCAGCTGTCTCACTCAAGCCATGAGATGAGCCTTCAGACATGCGAACAGTGCTTACAGCAAACTTAGCTGATATGGTGCACTTTCAGAGTCTCGGCCTTTTTTTTTTTGTCGACCTAGGAACTTGGGTCTATTAGTACATTCTGAATTTCTGATGAAAATTTGCCGGTAGACCGTGCTGTAATGCTAATGGCATCAGACGCGCGACCGACATGCAAGTCTTTCATTCGGCGGTTTTAATCCTTGTTGTCGCCCCGAGACAAGCCGACGCCCGATGATTCCGACCGGCGGAGGTAAGCCATCTCCTGACGGGTCCAGGTAATGCAAGAAGGACATGAGAGACGCAGCGTCTGCCTTGCAATTGGCTTCAATCCAACCCAAGTCTTGGCTCATGTAGTACTTTCATCATCATGGCCATCCCTGCTGAAGGCTTGGCCGTGTCGTAGATTAAATGGTCTGGGTGCCTAGTCATAGACACTGTACCATGTACATATGCCCAATGCACAAGCATGCGCAAACCGATCCTGAATTTGAATCTTCAACGGAAACTGCCGTTTTGCGCTGGAGGGCTGCTCTTCCATCAGCTACTTACACACATACTGCTTGTCCTGGGAAAATCTGACACGTGGATCCGGCTCGATGGACATTGGACGCCATCGCCACCGTCATCCGCCCATTCGCAGGACTCTCAGAGAAGTGAGAACACTGCGGTTCAGACACTAGATCATCTGAACCATGGCTATCCAGCAGGTTGCCTGCTAGTTACATACGTCTTGCTTAGAGGATTCGTCACACCGTCAGCGATCATGGCTGTCGTTTCTATCCACGTCATCGATATCCTCCCTCCCTACACTTTGTGCACCCGGGCTCGTCAGACGAATCAATACCGATGGAAAAATGCATCTTTGTCGTGTCGACATCGATTCGGCCATGAGTCAGGAGCAAGTCTGTACCGACTTGAAAGACAGCAACACTGAAGAAACGGACATTTGTGCATATTGTTTATGATAACTAACCTCTGCTATGTGTCAGAAGACAGGGACATGTTGTGGCCGAACAGGGTCCATCTCTAGACTATCCGCTGCATGTCGAGGTAAGCCCATCCTGGAAGAAACCAAACTCCAATGGCGTCTGAACAGGCAGAAATCATTGAGCTTGTTTACTGCTGGACACATAGAAGGGCCAGGAGTGCGAGAGGGATTCTAGAATTCTCGACGCGATCGTTCAGTAGGTTGCAGACAATTCCGAAACTTTCTACACCAAAATTATATGGCCAAAGTTGAAACGTTCCGGCATCGCCTGGGTCCACTGTACCTTAATATCCCAGCTTGCAATGCAACCGTGATCCACGATCGCCAGCCCTAAATTAGGAGTGGGGATACATGGGTACTGAAAAAAATCAGACCCAAATTACCTGATAGTATCGTTCGCAGTATAATTAATACTTGTAGTTGTAATTTCGGTACCGAAAACCATGCATAGCTTGGCGTGTCTGCGTGGGTAAGTATTCGATGTATCATTCGGCCATCAACAAGCCCAAGGCGACCCTGTACATATTTTCTTGACACCCCAGCCTTATAAAATGGGACCGTTTATCGGGCACCAGCTCTGGCGTATTCGGCACCAAAAATGTGGCTGGGTCCGCCCGGTCACCGATATCGCGTAGCCTACCTAAATTAGCAGCAAGAGAGAATAGGCAAGACTTAGGTATGCCATAGTAATATATACCTACTTATAGAGCATAGTATATAGGAAATATATGCTCTACTATGTATAGTAATATTAATATATATTTATAGGGCGCAGTGTATAGGTAAGGTGCACTCGCAGGCACTTGCAAGGCGCAGTGCATAGGTGAGGTGCACTCGCAGGCACTCATAGGGCGCAGTGCATATGTTGGGTGCACTCGCAGGGCGCAGTGTATAGGTTGGGTGCACTCGTAGGGCGCAGTGTATAGGTGGGCGCAGTGCATGGCTGAGGTGCACTCGCAGGCACTCGCAAGGCACTCGCAAGGCGCAGTGCATAGGTGAGGTGCACTCGCAGGGCGCAGTGCATAGTTAAGGTGCACTCGCAGGCACTCGCAAGGCGCAGTGCATAGGTGAGGTGCACTCGCAGGCACTCGCAAGGCGCAGTGCATAGGTGAGGTGCACTCGCAGGCACTCATAAGGCGCAGTGCATAGGTGAGGTGCACTTGCAGGGCGCAGTGTATAGGTAGGGTGCACTCGCAGTTTATTTCTACTAATTTAAGACAAAGATTACTTAACTACCATACAAATTACTATGGGCGGCCGGTAACGGATGTCCTTAGCCACGGCCAGCCACATTTTTGGTGCCGAATACGCCAGAGCTGGTGCCCGATAAACGGTCCCTATAAAATGGAGTAGTTCGTGCCTGCGGGCCAGCTGCCCTGTAAAGAGGACGCTGTCGTGATTCACCAGGAGCTCCAGTCAGTGCGACGAGTCGACGACAACATGGTTCCATCTGCCTGGTTGGTTGCACAGCTGGAACGGGAAAGTAGCCGACCGGGCTGCTCCATCCAAATGCGTGGAAGCTTAACAGCACCCTGAATATTGATAAATGCTGGCAGTAATATCCGTCGTTGGGCACTGCCAGGGCTGGTGTTCGTTACATCTGGTGGGGGTACATGGGAGTAATGTGTCGTCATTCCCACGCACGTTCCGTGGTGGCTTTCTTGTCCTTTGACATTTCTTCTCCCTTTTATTTTTCTTTTCTTTTCTTTTTTGCCCGAAAACGAACAGTAGGAGTCCCGATCCGTATGTGCCCTATCGTGCCTAGTTCTCTTGTCGGCCGTGATTCGCGTTTGCTCGCTCAACGGGTATGATTTGGCCAATGCTTGCCAAATGTGTAGATCTATTGAGGAATCACAGATGAATCCGTCCTCGGCGCGAAGTTGGACCGTTCGGGTGGTAACATGTGCGTGGGGCTGGGTTGCATCGCATTCGCCTTGCTGAATGGGACATGCGGAGGAGAGCTTGACGCATGGCTGCCTGTCTGCTTTGATCAGAGGGCGTGTACAAACAAACACATATCGAGTTCGGTGACCGCTTGAGACCTCCGCGCATACTTTCATACAACTTACATACCTAATATACACAGGTATTGGGTGTTTCAAATGTTTCAAATAGGTGCAACCAGACTCATACAATACAATGTGTATGTATGTATGTATGTGACCACAGGCATCACAGGCCCAGTGGAGCTCAAAAATCAAGGAGGCCAAGTACTGGCACCATGAAAAGCGATGAACGCACGGAGCACTGGCCTCAACTAGGTACCTAGGAACCTACCTAAAGTACCTACCTACAGGAACCTACCTAGGTACTAGGTACTTAGGTACCTACTACCTAGGTAGTAGATAGCAGACCAGGAAGCCACATGTCGCATGGCTCCTGCCTCAAAAAAGTACCTGGGACCGACTTTTGCGCCTGTTCGATATTCCCTCTTTCTCGCACCTCGTGATGGCTGCCTGCATTGTCATCATGTTGTTGGTCGATCGAGCAATTGCATCTTTGACTCCCCGGTGCTGTGTGTCAAATTTTCCTCTGCCGCCATGAGCCTCAACAACTGTGAAGGCTCTTTGCGGTCCCAGCATAGGCATTTGGCAACGATACCTTCCTGGTACCCTGACACCTGTCAAATCCGGCCGGAAAAGGCCTAAAGTGGTGGAGGCGAGGCCTCGTGGGATCCTGGCTTGACAGGGTCGAGTCATGGGCTGCAGGGCGTGCGTTTTCCCAGCTCGCGTTCGTAATATTCCCGAGACATGACAGATTACTACACCACTGATTGACCGACGCACGAGGGTCAAGGCATGTAAAGCAGTCCGCCTTGCAACACGACATTTCGCCTCATCGATCCCACTGTGGACTCAGGACAACTGGGCTGGAAAACAGATCCAGATACCATGAGGCACTGCGGTCGTGAATTGGTCAAAATTCGTTTCCGAGATGGACGCCTGTTGAATATGCGATGAATGCAGATATTAAATCGAGCGCCCTGTCATTGTAACGATGTCTGCCGAAGCACCAAATGATCATCACGGTCGTCGTAAATATCCGTGGGGGCGGGGCGGGGCGAAGAGGTGAGAGGAGGGCGTGCCGACGGGGTGCTTTTCCTGCCTTTTCAACACCAACTCCGTCTCAATTACTCCAATTGATTGAAAGTGGCCCAGCCTCCCTTCCCTCCCCTGGCCCCCCAGTCCTTCTCACAAGTCCTATTTGTCTCCCGCAAGCAATTGTGGCAATCTTTTCAAACAACATGCCAGAGCATAATCCTTCACTGCCCTGAAGATGAGAGGCTGTTGCTGACCATGCAGCCTTGTTCTAGTCACCGAGAAGCAATGGCCTATCAACACGCCAGACGCACCAGCCCTCCAATCATCATCATGTGGACGCCAAGGGGGTCCCGGGGGGGGGGGGGGGGGGGGGGGGGGCAAGTCTGATGCTGGAACTTTTCCGTTCATGTTTAATGTTGGCCTGGTGCTTCTTCAGACTGTCCGAAAATCCAGACGACTTCCTCCTTCTATTTCTGCCTATTGTTGCTCGTGTCGTCTTTGGGCCATGTGCCGAGGTTAGAAACTCCCAGTGAACTAATTCCCGAGGCCTACAAATAAAATACCCTCCGGACCAGCTCATTCATTACTGTACTTGGGTACGTATGGAGGTCGAGCCTGAAAAGATACATGCTTTGACCCCGCCATTTCAGCTTCGACAATGAACAGCCAGAACAAGGGAACTTTTATTCGGCACCCCAGTTTTGATAACTCGGCACCCTTGTTGTGGCACGGCCGTGGCGCGGACACGCGATACCGGCCAACCTTAGCAAGTCACATAGTAAACTCAAGTAATCATTGTCTAATCTATGTAATTCTCTAAACGCCCACGTGACCTGCTGTAACTGAAGCTATCTTCGGTCTTCGGCCTCCCTTTGCACAACATTAGGGGGCTGTAGCCGCAGGAGGCCGCTGGCTAGCTTTGAATTCCTCGCGATCCTGATTTTGCTGTGTAAGCCACTGATCAATTGGTCCTTCAAGATGCTTAGGGATAATTGGGTCCCAATCAAGCACATAAGAGGCATCTTGCGATCCCTATTGACTCTTGCGTAGTGCTTGGCCCGGCGTTGCTGCTGCATTGTTAGGTATATTATTTGAAGCTGCTGGCGAAGTCTTAGAGTATGCCTTATCATGATTATCCGTATCTTCGATAGCTGAGATAACCCTTATATACGCTCGGGGATGTACAGTGCCAGGCTTATAAGAATCACTAGATTCTAGCCTATGTATCCCTAGAGAAGTTGTAGATTCCCGGGTTAGATTAATAAGAGCAGGAGCTGTTGAAGGTGGTGCTTGTAATGCTTGATCATCCCCTTGAGCCTTAGCCGCTTTAAGAGCCTGAGTTCTTTCGAATTGTGAGGGATCTCGATGAGCAATTCGGCTGACTTTCTCAAGCCTAAGAGCCCCCTTTTGCTGACCCCTTGACCTAATTATTATAGGATTAAAGGGACCTTGAGGAACATTAGTATTAGGCTTAAGAGACCCGCGATACCGATGCCAGTGAATGTTAATCTCATTAAGCTGGATCGGCTGCTTGTTAAGGAATTTGCGGGCAATTTGGTGCCGGCAGGGCAAGCTGAATGCCCGGATATTATCACAAGGCAGGCACGGCGTTGAGGGCACAATTGGCTTGTTAGGGTCAATCTCTCGCTCTTCCTTTGTAATTCGCTGTAACGCGTAAAAAGAAACACGATCGCGAATTAGTCGATATATAGGCTTTTGGGTTAAATTCGATAGCTTATGATACCTTAAAGCATGTAGATTCTGAATTTCTGCTTCTTGGTGAGCCTAGAAATGCATAAGCTTGCGAAAAACGGTGCTTAAGTCGCCTGTATTACCCTAAAGCCACCTTTTGATAGCAGCGTTTGATGACTCCACGATTGATGTTGTTGTGCAGCTGAAGTGGCGATGTTTATTTATAAAGCAACGCACGATCTTCTCCTTCCATGGATAAATCCACGTATTACAGGCATATTTGATAGCTGCGGGTGGGAATTTACTAGGTTGACAGAATGCTGTAAGTCTTTGCGAAAATTCGGTCTCTGTATCGCTTGCGATAAGAGCATTCCATGCCTGCAAAAATGATGTAAATGCAGGCGCGCGAATAATCTGTTGGGTGGCCTTATTGCGCGTAGCCTTTGGAAAATACCTCTTACAATGGGATAGTACATTTATATTAACATGCCACCGGCAGAGAATATGTGGTATACCAGTAAACCCTCTGTACTTGTCGATTGCGTTGAGCATAGCGCGGTCGCGGTCCGTGACGATGATCTTCGGCTTGCTAATATACTGTGGCTTAAGAAGTTTACCAATTGTGTTTATAACCTAATTGAAGTCATCCTCGGTCTTGCCGCTCATAAAACATGAAGCAAATTGGAAGCTTTTGTTTAATCTAGTGACTCCGCAAGCATTAAAGAGAGGGAGGTTGAAGCGATTCGTTTTGTATGTATTATTGTAGAGGTGGACATTAGGGTTTTCTTTAAGAAGTTTAATGCCTGACATTGGAGCGATAAAAAGCTTGATAATCCGACCCTTAGCGCTTCTTTGATCCTTATAATAGAAATTAGGATTATTATGAAGCTGATCATAAAGCCACTTAACCTTAGAACGGCCTGCAAGTTCCTCTAAGCGATGCTTTTGCATAAGGTTATAGATATCGAATTGAGTGAGGCCTTCAATATTAGGCAACTCCTGTTGCCGTAGATGCTTGAGGATTCCGACCGGCTTGACTCCTGTATTATAAAGTGTAATAATTTGCTCTTTATAACGTTCGAGAGCCTGCTTTCGGACCTGTGAGAGGGCAAAAATATCCCTAAGAGGGTGATTATGGTTGAGGGGGGAGGCAGCGCGCTTGAGGCCCTAGTTACCGCCGAGCTTCCTGATTGTAAGCTTATATTCGCATCCGGTCATCTGAGAGGCTGAATTTGGTTGCGATCTCTTCTTATGAGCATTAGGATTATGAGAAGCGGCATATCTACGCCCTTTGCAGCATTGAAGGAGCACTCGTTGAGGATTCTTTGCATTTGGAACGCTCTTATGCACAGAGAGGCCGAATCCAAGCTCGCGGGCACGCTCGAATATAGCCTCTTTAGCCTCCTCTAAGGTAGAAAATTGACGGGAATAAAGGGCTTCCATGATAGCTTCAAAGAAATGCAATAATTCGTTGATGTATATGGTAGTATGGGAAAGCTACATCTAGGTCTATTTTAGGTCACAGCAAAATTTGCAGGTGGCCCCGATACCGGCCGTGTCACTCTCCCAGCCACAACAAGGGTGCCGAGTTATCAAAACTGGGGTGCCAAATAATAGTTCCCCAGAACAATAGCACAAGCTGCAGCTGACAAGAACTATTTTTTTTCTGTCAAAGGCCCCTACTGCCTTTGATGGGCCATCTTGCGGCGTTTGCCAGCGCTTGATCTTTGCCTGAAGTTTGGTGTGGTCGGACCCTTTTCCCGAAAAATCAAAATGGATGCCGTCGACGATCTTGCTATCAAGCCTTTCCGAGAAGTGGTTGAAAAGGGGAAGCTGGCTATCGAGAACGCGGGAGATTCCCAAGACATGATGAAAGAAGCGCTTCGTCTTGTTAAAGTGGGCGAAAGATGCCTCACCCGTATCGAATCCACTTGCAGAAAGCTCTACAATGAATACGGAACCAATTTCATCATTGCTCTCAAGGAAAACGGTATGTGGCACCAATATTCTTCCGGGTTCGGGTCTCAGCTTGGCAGCAGCTGAAGTTTGCACTATGATTGAGTAATGGACTTTCGAAATAATTTTTCTTTCTAATGCAATGCGCATCACGTCGGTTTATAGAGGATCTCACCAAATACCGCACGCAACTCACCACTTTACTCTGGGATTTTGAGGATTACATAGAGGCCGATACTTTCGACGCCGAAAAGTTTCAGGAGCTGCAAGCCTTGGATCGCGAAGCCGCCCCCCAAATATACAATATTCTTATCACCATGAAGCTCGAAGTTCCAGCCCACTTCTTTTCCCGCTTATCGCCGCCGTCGTCGCCAAACTCGCATTCAACATCTCTCGCTTCCGAACCAACTCCTCAGAACCATTTCGGCTTACTCTCTTCAACAAGCGGTTCATTGTCAGGCTCACAAGGCGATGCCACATCAGTGACAGATTCTCCGCGTCCGGATGACGCCACGGCCCGGCTGCGAAACCCGACATCCAATCGGCACTCATTAGGTAGCCAAAGCCATGTCCCAGACGATGCCTACGTTGTAGCGGAAGAGAAGGGGACTAGCACTTCAGTACCATCTGAGCAGCTTCTGCAAACGCCTCCAAGGCCGCCGTCGCTGGATCCTTGGGATCCCACATTAGCACCTGACTGTCAAGAAACGGAGATGAACGCTTACGGCCCAATGGCACTTGACCGGAGGCTGGCTGTCCTTATACCAGAGTCGCCCGTCGATCCTGCTATTTCACCCATGAGCCCCGATCTTCGACGTACCTTGTCAAACAGTGCATATCGAACCAAGATGGGTGTCGTCAGCACATGCGATCAAGACACAGATGATCATAGTGATTACAGATACTCTGGCTCCAGCACACAGTCACACCATACGAATGCGACAAGTCAGGGATCCGGTTCGCGGCCGCACACAATTTCTTCTACTATTCCAGTAGAAGTTCTGCCACGGAGAATGGGCAAGCCAGGATTTAGCATTCAGCAGCTACAAGTACGACCACCTCTGCCTCCACTGCCGCCACCGCCGCCACCGAAAAGTTCCGAGAGATCTGCTCCGAGCCGGGTTGAAGATATGGACAGGCAATATCGAGCCATCAAAAAGATGCAGGGCACCTTGCGGACTGGCCTCATGCCAGCACTCATGGAGCCAGAACCAGCACATTCGTCCGATCGCCACAAAAGCGACACCAACAACTCTCATCAAGACCCTAATTTTCAACCCGGAACGTCCACTCCAGGAAGCCAACCGGGACTTGAAGTGGCCGTAACTGTACCAGTCGAAAATCCTGATCATGGCTTGATTCCCGTCGAGACTGAAGATTTGGGTGTCAAGCTGTCTGCAAGACTATCCCCCAGAGATTGCACCATAGGACCGAATAGTACCTTTTGCCAATACAAAGGCTTCTGCTTAGGCGCCCAAGAAGTCGTCCGCGGTGAGATTGGGGTCAAGAAGACTAAGAAACCAGTGAGCTTGTCTTGAACTTGACTCCTATAGCACTTCTGATGGTAAGCTGATTATTGCTTTCAGGGGTTCTCCAGTGCCGCGACGGTAGCGAGATGTACAGGGTGCTTTTATGAACTGGATTTTAATCAGATTGAGTATGATGTGAACAAAGACGGTATGTCCCTCTCGCCATATGCTTGGACACAGTCCAGAGGCAGGGAAGCTGACACACATCCACCATCGTAGACAGAGGCAATTTTCACAAAAGCGGTATCAACTATCGCCTACGTTTCCTGCAAAAGAGTCATCTTCCCGCTAAGCGAGTTGATGATGTACTCTATGCCTGCATATTTTGTGTGCAGGCTGGGAGGACAATTGACGAATGTGATGCGACCGTATTCACTACGTCCAAGGCTTTATTTACTCACCTGGCACGTCACCCGCGACCACTACCGCAGATTGTCGGAATCGCCGTGGTGGATGGCAGCCATATGCCTGCTCACCTCCGCAACGACTACGATATTCAATTCCTGAAGCCGCCTGAGGCTCATCCGGCACAACTGAATCTCTCATGGATATGGCGTAGAGCCACCGGCACTGCACAAGACCAGTCGAGAAAGCTCTTCAGTCAACGGCTGCCATACGACCGCAGTCCGGCTTTGGATCTCTGTCATGGCGCCAGGGTTGTGGGAATCGAGTGGCCGGAAAAGTATAGCGGCGAGTGGATCTTTGCATGGCATGATGGTATCCATGCATGCGCTCCTGCTGACATTATCAGACTCGACGCACCGCCGTCGGAGGACATCAGGATGGTCAGCTCCAGCCTGCTCCGTGGCAAAGCTCGATGGAAATTTCACCAGAAAGAGAAAGACAAGGATCACAGTCTCTGGCTCAAGTTTGACAAGAATGAGTTTATTTCGAACATCAGCTGTAAGTGAAAAAAGATGTAGTTGTTAGCATTGACCGTCATGCTTTTTGTGTGTGGAAAGCATCTGACATGAACTTTTTTTTTTTTTTTAGATGTCGATCCAGAATTTTGGTGCTGGTCTGGCACGAACAGCAAGGGAAAATGGGGCATTTTCCCCAAAGTGTTTTTGGATCCCAGCACGATTCAGGAGCTTAGCGTTGAGGGCGCCGAACGTGCCATGACCCTGACCAATGAAAAGAACAAGTCTTCTTCTATGTTGGCCAAGTTTTCCTTGAAGAGACGACCGTCGGTTCGACCACCGAGTGTAGCGGAGTCCTTTAGCAGTCGCGAGACCTCGATCGAGTATTTCGCAACAAGATTGTCCCGCACAAATGAATAATACACACTTGATACACACCTGCGTGGCAAAGAAGAAACACAAACGGAAAAAGGCACGGAAACGAAAAGGGGAAATATCGGCGAGGCGGCGGGGCAAGAGCGTATGCTCTTCCCTATCGGCTCATGAATCAACTGGAGGTAGGAGATTATGCACTAGATTTCTTTGGCGTTGAAAGGACGAGAATTTCAAAACAATGATACCAAATATAGTTTGCTTTTGATCTATTTTTCTTCATTCAACCATTCATTTTCTCCATGATGCACTCTCTCGTTTGCGTCAGTTTCACGCAAGTCATTGCTACGTACTGGACCAACAATTCACTCTCAAGTCTCCATGCGTACTTGGCGTCGCCCGCGGTGCGTCGGATAGTACCAGGCTCGTATTCGTTGTGACGAGCGCTTCTCGTGTGCGACGTGTTTCCTCGTAGCAAATGTCAGTCATGCACGACAATATCGCCCCAAACCAGACGCCGCCCAGACCGCCAACTTGGACGGTACACATACAACGTGTTTGTGCGATACTTTGTGCCACAGGGTCCTGACTTTGGAAATTTTTCCTTCCACTTGTTTCTCTTTTTCTTCCTGGTGTTTTCTAGAGGCAAGAGGCAAGGAACCGCGCACGCATGGAACCGTAAAGCAAGGGGGCAATACGATGCATGGCATTTACCATCTGGGCGCACAAAACACGCCATACAGGCGTCGAGGGGGGAAACAAAAAAGCCGGGGGGGTTGCACAGTGCGCATCTACATTGCAAATATATGGGGATCGCGAATGGCACGTTGCGGTGTTGCGCTGGGAAAGTAATGACTAGGTGCCTAGAGTGCGTTGAACCTGACTGTCTAGTACTTACCTCTAAAGTAGTAGGTACTTAATACGTGGGCAAGTACTTGGGCAGGAGACTAAGGTGGTTCGTAGAATGTTGGAGTCCTGGATTGAATCCAAGTCCAAGTAAGTACCTATATAATGCAGAACGGTCAAGGGCAAGGCATCCCTTCCATGAGGTTTTAGTCAATGTGGCATGGCTGGAGGAGTCTACAAGACGAGACATGTCTCTCGAGTTGTGGACAATGAGAGAATTAAGGACGAGACGGATTTTTTTTTTCTCTCCTGACATTACTTTGTTGTTTGGCGTCAACGGAGGTGAGTGACACTGTGGCTTGGCAAGACAGACAGGTTAGGTACTGACGTATAGTGAGTCGTAGGTAATCCCGAAAGCTTTCGAACCGGATTTGTAGGGCCAAATGCTCGGAATTACTTGTCCGCTGTATGCACAAGACAAAGTATATACCTAGGACAGTCGGGGTGGGGGAGAAGCTCAGTCGTGGCGTGTCGTGCTCGGCCTTTGCTCTTGTACACATGATGGACATTGGCTCTGTTCATTGGGCAATGCGTGAAAGAAGCGACCTTGAAACAATTATCGCCCGAGGTTTGAAGACGATACAAAAGCTGGGTCGACGTACAGTGGGGCGCGGGCAATTCCGAGACTTTTTGCACCAAGATTTGTATGGCGAAGTAGTTTCGAATTCGCCAAACACACTGTACATGTACATACGCATACATGTGCGTAAAAATAAAAGTGCCCGGTTGTCAAGCATGTGCGTTTAAGACACCGAGACCGATTTGGCGGGACGTGGGTCTCACTGCTCAGCTTTCGAGTTTCATGTTGGCGCCAACTTGGGGAAAAAAAA